>VKKT01006996.1:26880-39032 GCA_008038995.1 Haliotis laevigata | reverse complement strand
TACGTCACTAACTTGTTAAAAACAACTTTATCTTAAATTAAAGCCAACATTCTAGTATTCGAAATATGTGTGTGGTGCAACCTGCCTCGTCATAACGAAGGTAAACAACCGGCCAAAAACGTACGACAGCCCAAAACATAATATAGGCCGGTGATAAATAAAGCGCGAAACATTGGAAAAGAAAACGGAAGAAAGAAAAGAAGGAAATACCTGGGACAGACGAGAACATAACGAAAGCAACAGATGAACAACAAAGGTGCTTGAAATCAGAAGCCGCAATACTTTGCAAAGCAAACAAGGGGTGATATCAGAGCTGCCTTTTCACAAAGAACAAAGATGGCTGATTCAGATCACCGTTGCCATGGAACTGTTTCATGGAACCACGTGACATTTCAGTCAGATGGAAAACATGAACAGGAAATCTATTCCGGCGTTTCCCGTTTATTATATTCAACCAATCCTTCATTCGTATAACTTTTCCTGTGGCCCTCTGGTGTTGGTTGAGGATTGATTATGAGAGAAAAAAAGACATCGTATGCCCCTTTTCCCAAACGACAAAACAAGATGGGAAAGCCCGGTTCTTCCCATTTGTGAAATAAAAGCAAAATTTTAACACCTTGCCTTCGAAAAGTTCCCGTATTTGAAGCCGGTGTTTTATGCTCCATACATCTTTAACCTAACAATGAATCTACTAGAAATTGCGAAAACATCACAACTGCTACAAATGTTCACACTGTATCTAAGCAAAGTTATGTCTGGTGTGTTGGGAATTTAATACCTTCCCAACTGATTGAACACTTGACTCTTTTTTTCCCAAGTAAAATTGGTACGACTCACTTGTAACAGAATATTATCGGATAGTTTTTAGGATCAGGCCAAAGGCCTGAAATTTCACTGGAAAAGGGAAATACGGCAAGTATCTATTCGAATGTAGATCAAAATTTCGAGACCGCTATTTTCAAGAATTGCTCACGAAATAATTCCGAACTGTGTCCTTGGGTATATAAAAATGTAAAAAAAATCACTATACTCACTCGATCGATGACTGAGAATATGCAGAAATAATACAAGTATAATCCCCCGTTCTCAAACATGGCTGCCCGTCAACTTGCTGAGTCAGAATAAAGGCCAAGGTCAAGAAGAAAGATAACTCTGAAACTTGGTGCCAGGTGGTTCTTGCTAATCAACGTCATAACGCCGCCGCTGTGTACAGCAAAAATATTTAGAAATGTTTTTTACGATCGGATCGAAATATATTTCGAATGAAAGGGAATCCTCCTTTCCAGATGCAGATTACAAATATTTACGAATATTTAAGACTATCATACTATTTCCAGCATAGGAATTGTTGTTTCTTTTACCCAAATTAGTATCTTTTCGGTGATATTTCTTTCTTGGATCATTGTAAATCATTCTTTTGAATTAATTCAAATATGCCACCGTGCCCTGTACGCTTTTTACCTGACCTCCTCAAATGTCACTTGATCTCCAAGTCTTTATGACAGCGTTATATTATACCAAGGCAGTTCCAATATTTTATTCTCAGCAAAAACAACACTTGATACAAACTGAATTAGTGGTTCAGAGGATTGGCACCAGTACAGGACTGCTTGAACCGGTTTGTTTGAAAATGAAGTTTGTCTTTAGTATTTTATATAAATGATTTCATAATTTGATTTTCACACTTGTTTGTATTTCTTCACTATCGAATACCATTTGATTGACGCGGCTCTGGTATTCTGATGTGGATGCCTGTCGGGACAGAACACTGCCTGGTACCAGAAATAAATCACACTATTGCTTCTGTACTCCATATAAAGTATAATAGTAAAAACAGAGGTAGCTGAAGCTGTTTTGATTAGCGATACCTTGCTATTTATTTGCCTTTCACGCAAATTTGAATTGATAAAAAACTTAAACAGAAGAATGAGTGAGTTTAGTTTTACGCTGCTTTAAGCAATATTCAACTAATACCACGGCGGGGGACACCAGAAATGGGCTTCACACATTGTAATCATATGGGGAATCGAACCCGGGTCTTCGGCGTGAAGATCAAACGCTTAACCACTAGGCTACCCCACCGCCCCATAAACAAAATAATGGATCTGGTTCAAAAACATTGGTAGGGTCTTCATGTCGAATACTTTCACATAATACCGCATATTATGACGTTAAACGGGAAACAGTATATGCTGAATGTTACAAGGTGTTTCGGTTACACCTGTTTGAGTTCACAGATGAATAAGGAAGCTAAAGTGTGTGCCAGCATGAGCGGCTATACACTGAATAAGCTGGGTCTTACATTGGAACCAGCCAATCCAGCTGTTGTTACTAGTGGCGATGGGGAAGCCAAGCGATGAAAGTGTTCGCTCGTCTCGCCGAAGACCCGGTATGAATACAATGCGTTAACATCATGTGCTCCCACCCACACCCCGATATTTCTCGAATATGGATAAAAGCGGCGTAAAACTTTACTCACTCTCTCACAACTGAAAATCTACTGTATTCTGGACCTATCACGATAATTCATATTTTGTTCTCAAACAGACTCGGAGAGCTCATAATTATGCTTATGAGAGTGAATTTAGTTTCACGCCGCTTTTAACAATATTCCAGAAATATCACGGCGGAGAACACCAGAAATGGGCGTCACATATTGTACCCATGTGGAGAATTAACCACTAGGCTATCCCACCAACCCAATGATTATGAGAAAGATCTATTCTAGTAGTTATAACCAACTCAAAGGGACCACTCATTTTAGTTCGCTATAACAGTGGTTCGTCATAAATTAAAAAGTGGCCTGGGCCCAAACAGTTCGTTATATCCGTCAGTTCGCTGCTTCATGTGATGATAGACCGTGATTTGAGAGGGCCCAGAGTAAACATTTTCTATATTTTACGTATGCTTCGTTTATTTGGACAGAAAAAATGGGTGTTATCTTACCAAAATCAACTTTCTTTACCTTCCATTAAGCAGCTCAGCCTTCAAGAGAAATTTGTTAAATATGTTTGTTGATCCATTCAACGATTGTGAAAAGCAATTTGCATGCGAATTTTAAAGAGAATTATGACTTTCAACACACAGAACATTTTAACTGAATATCTGCACTATCTAAATATCTTATACAATGCAGTGCATCTAAGAAAAATCTTTAAAAATTGTTGATTTTTAATTATGCTCTGGAGTGGGTTGTTAACAAGTTTTGGCTATTTCATTAGTAACAAATTTGCTGTTGGTCAAAGTTCATATATTTCTAAAACCTGTCCCCCAGAAACTCTTCTTGCAGATTAAAACTGATCATCTAAGCTTCTATCTCCACACTAACTGCAGATCTTTCTGTTTTCAGACATAACATTCACATTTTGCAGTTGCTCATGAACAGCTACAATGTCTGTCATCCAAAACAAATCTTATGTGTAGTTTGATCATTTATAGTCACTTCTGACCTCTTCTTCGTAAAGAAACACACTGATCATTCAGAAACCAGTATCAGGCCTATGACTGTTAATTACAGAGACCTATGGTTACATAATATTGAAACATCAACATTCTGAATTTGGCAAGGTCTATCAATATGCATGAAAGTATGACCCTATTCATTATTCGGTTCAATCCTTATAGTCATGTCAAATAAAAATAAACTTTGGAAAACATTGATAAGTTGATCATTTTAAAGTATTGAAAGGAGCAGGTATTACTCTCTGGCCTACAGAGTTAAATTATTCTTATAATTAATTCTGGGTTAAGAGAATTTTTCTGGACAATCCTGGCTGGCTGGTGGAGGAAACATCTCCAAAGGTCAGACTATTATATCATATCTAATGTCATCGAATGATTCAAAGTTAAATCTAGTATATGCATGATATTTTAGTGATTAACTGAGTAGGCAACTGGCAAAATTATAAACGCTTTTCATATTTGGGAACATTTCAATTTTGTAGTGTCATCAGGATTCAAAATTCATAACTAAAAAAACATGTTTCACCTAAGATTAGTAAATAGACTGAGTACTAAGATAAAAAAAGATCTCCTCCACATAAGCATTTAACTCCACGGTGGGGAAATTTTGGGTAGCTTGATGTAAACCAGGTCATATAAACAAGTTGCCTTACAAGGGCAACCAAGGCTAGGTATCACTGGTGAAAACCAACTTGTACACTGGTGGAGGATGCGACAATATAGCATTGTATCGCTATACAGAGCAGAATCTTCACAATGCCTTAAAGCTTATATTCTTCTCCACTGCAATATTCCATCATAGTGGTCTGGCATGAAACACAACTTATTCTGTGATTCAACTGTAGAAAGGGAGAGAATATGAATGTACGAAACAAAGGTACTATTACTACTATATAAAGATACAAACTCTATTTCACACATATTGCCAGGATGTGCACCATAACACAGTCATCCTATCATTACACCTCAATAGTTCACAGTTCATTCTGGACTGGTGGCGTATGTCAAATACCTAAGTGACCTGAGGTAAAATGGGGTTTAACGTCATACTTGAGAATATTTCACTCATATGACGATGTGAAGGTGTGGCTGCTTGTACTAGCCCAGGCTCAAGCTGGTTTTATTGTGCTAGCTCACTGAGATACCATGCTGCAGTTAAGCATGAATACTCCCCCTCTCAGACTCTTTATCCCGACTCCAAGCGCCAGGCAGGGACCAACAAGTACCATATTGTAATGTCTTTTGGTATGACACGGCCAGGGATCGAACCCGTGACCTTGCGCTCTCCGGGCGGGCGCTCTAACCACTACACCACGGAGGCGATCCAAATACCCAAGTGGGTGAATGAGTTTAGTTTTATGCCATTCAACAATATTCCAGCTATATGGCTGCGGTCTGCCAACAGAGTCATAGCTTCTAATCCTTCAGCAACCAGACTTAAGAACACTGTCTTCTTTATTGTTACTGGTTCTAAAGCTTGATGATTTCTTAACCACTATCTGGGCTCAATTTTGCATAAATGTATATGCCATTGCCAAAGGACAGTCACTGACAGTCATTGTTTCATCAATATCTACCGGCACATGATTGAAAAATATTGCCACTAACAAATTTGGCCTGTGTGATCTGAGTCTTACCCAACTACCAAATACTCAAGATCCATTCATATTTAGTTGTTGATCAACTTGAACTTGAAGGACTGTTAAAAGAGTACAACACTGCCTGAATACCCAAACTGTTAAAACTACAAATTACTTGAAAACTAAAACATGGCATTCATACAACAGAAGTTGCCTGATTTCTTAATCCAATCAAATTAATGAACAAACACTTCACAGCATAGCATTAATCACATCAACTTATTTATTCATTTATCTTTCTCCATCCATACAAGAATGCTAGTCACACAACAAGTCCAGCTACGACTTATAAAACGCTTCATACTCCTCATCCTTGGGTTTCAGAATCTGTCTATGTTTCAGGTTCACCACCCAGCCTGGTTCAAGGCCGTGAAATATCTGCCGAGGATCCTTCCTCAGACTCAGCATATCAAACAAAGGATCTGAGCTGACATCAGGGAGTTTGTAGCCGTATTTCTGAGCCAGCTCAAGTCTAGCCTGCTTAACTAGTTCAGGATCTGCAAGATATCCTCGTGATTCGGCACTTGTGTAGTACTCCAGTGCATCTTCTGGAGGTAGTTTGCATCGAGGTATTGGAACACTTTTTTGGAAGAATTTCAAAGGGTTAGCCAGAGCATGGAGGCATTGTGGGTCAAAGTAGCGGGTTGTGATGGCACCTCCGTTCCTTTCAATGGCTGCAATAACCAGCTCAGATGCCCATTGCACTTCAATGTTGATCCTGGCAGCAAAGATATCTGCACCCTGTTTACAAAGAAGGAATCATAAAGTTACTAACTATGATGTTAGTATCATCTCAGTAGATGACAGTATATTCATGTTGGTTTGGTTGTTTAACACCACAGTCCGCAATATTCCAGCTATATGGCAGCGGTCTGTAGACAATCAAATCTGGACCAGACAATCCACCCGATCCCGTTAGTTGCATCTCACGACAAGCATGGGTTGCTGAAACCAGTTCTAACCCAGATCTTCACGAGTCAACGTAAATGTTAGTATCATCTACATAGATGAAAGTATCTTCTACATAGATGAAAGAATCTTCTACATAGATGATAACATTTTCTTAGACTGTGGCCCCAAAACCTCAACTGCATACTACTATAAATCTTGAAATTATTGCACCACCAAATTAATGCAACCGCTGGGCTCTTGCCAAAAGTGAGACTTAATATTTATGTGACTTCCCTCCAGTGAAAAAATGGATTCTCTGAGATTTAAAGGAGATGTCTTTCAGCTATACCTTAATATAACCGTACATTTATCCAATCAAACAGCTAAAGCTTATTAGAGCAGAGTAGACTACTTCCACAAAGAACCATTTAAAACCATCATATAACAACATTTCACAAATTAGTAAGTGGAGATGGTGTGAACAAACTTGCACACACAATGTGCAATGGGTCATTTGGGCTTTCATGTATTCACCATGAACAAAGATTCTGTGTGTGGCAACTGTCTTGATGTGTTCGATCAGTTACTCATGTCTAATTAACACAACTGAATAGAACTTAACCACACTCTATTAGTGATATTTTTTAGCAGTAATCTACCGTACACCAGACACAGCTTTCTAACATTTCACCTAGGAAGGGGATCAAACCGTCGTCCTCTTCAGCACAACGTGCCAATACTTTGACCACTAAACTACACCAGGCCCTCTATGAAATTACAGGGTTCATACAGAATTTCAGTCACTCACTTCAAGGCATTTTCAACATCTTTAAATGCTCGCTTCTCAAAATTCAAAACCAAGCAAATGAAATATTTTATGAAATTTCCACAAATATGCAAATTAACCGTAACACACTTCACTCTCGTCTACAGAATTTGTTACCAATTCATGGATATTCTTCAATAGCTTTCTAAGGGAGTTTCTCACTCCATGGAAGGGAGACAACTCCATTGTTACTGGTTTAACATTGGTTAAACATAAACTGTTTTCATCAAAGCGTTTAACTAAAACATAAATATGAAAAAACATTTCTTTGAGTTAATTTACTCCAGTTAATTAAATGGCACATCATCTTGGTCAAGACAATTTCAAAATTCAACTGCTATCAAACCCCTGAGAATACTTGAGAATCAATTCAAAATCAGAGGGTTCACACTGACTTCCTTCCCCTTATCCTCACCTCCTCTGTCAAGTTGATCCCAAAGTGTTTCTTGGCAGGATCGATACGATACAGCCTGGTGTTGCATACAGTAGCAAGATCAACTGGCTGCTTCGGGTCAACTCGGCCCACATCGATCATCCTCTGAAGCTGAAGTAAGGATAATGGAGGATACTGTCTCCTCTCCCTGAAACACATCAGCATGATAAGTGGAAATACATGACCAGGTCTGGGTGCCGTTGTACAAAACAACCTTAGGTCTACAATTACCTTAAGTCTATGTTAAGGTATGGGACTTGCGGTCACTTTAGTGCAAAGATCACTTTGTACAACAGCACCCAGGTAAAAAGACACTGTTGATCACTGGATTGTCTGGTCCAGACTTGATTATTGGAATATTGCCGAGAGTGGTGTTAAACAACAAACAAAAAGCATAAATCTGGTATTTGATCTGAAATCACAAGGATCTTGGCAACGGAGAGTGTATCATGTACTGATGTTATGTCACATATAATTTAACTGTTTCCTCCACATAATTTGTATGATCCATCTGTGGAATATTAACTGCCATACACCAACTGAAACATTGATGTGTGCTGGTCGCTTCCTAAGAAATGTTTGAAACATAAGGATCTTACCACTGGTTGTGTGAATGAATCCTTTCATATTATTGTTATAGTGTCAACAATATTTGATTAAGGGAGGCAACTCCACCTGAAGCCTCAGTGCAGGACATGTTGCCTGTACTGAAAAACACTTTAAATTTCTTTAATCATAATAATCTAGCTATAAGCAGTGTTACCATGGCAGCCTACAAAATAATCAAACCAGACAAACTAATGATTGATGTAAACAGCAGTGTCCAATGCTGCCAGGTACCATTACAACCAGTCAAGCCACAGACTGATTTCCTGATCCATTAAATGTTAAATGCCCCTTGGGAAATGCATTGGTTGCTTAGGACATTTACAAACCATGAATCTCACAGGGGCTCATGTGCAAGTCTGGGTTTTACCTCGACTCACAAACATGGGGTTCCCAGTAGTGTTGGGAATTTAAAATCTCACAATTGATGATTGGTTCATTACAACCAATCAATCATCGAAAATAATTGGTCAGCGTCATTTCGAAAAAAATTCCTGGTTATTTTTGTTTGCACAAAAACAAAGAAAAAATTGTGTAGTTCTTGGGTGTGTTTTTTTTTGCAAATTGCACATCTTTAACGGATTACTAATATGTTAGGAACAGATTTCTTGGGGTCTTTAAGATATATTCAATCATGACTTGGAACGAGCTTGTAGTGCTCATAAAATGTAACAGACAAAACCAACCTTGTGAAAAATATTGTTAATGCAATAAGTGTTCCAAAAATGTTTGTGTTCGATTATGAAATAGCATTTGCTTGGTCGTTTAGTCACTGCAACCAATCTTCGATTAGTTCAATTAATTGGACCACCACTAGTTCCCAGGGACCCCCAGTTATTAGTATTAAGGCTCCTTGCAGCCAATATGAGTGTCCTGTGAAGTAACGGTGTAGAGAAGTACATGTTTTGATCATTTCTTTGGAGCCTGGAATGAATCATTGGTCATATGGACTGATGGGTGAAATGATGCACGCAACTGCCCCAAAACGTAGCAAAGTCAATATTGTGTGTCCCTCTGAACACAGTAAAAAAAATTTCTGTACCATTATCTTTATTTGTTTGCACATTCGCAGGTTGCATAAAACCCTGATAAACAAGTACAATACCTAAAACCAAATTTATTGACAACCCCCCTGGTGCAGGAAATATTTCACAAAACAATTTGATATCCATACTACCCATCAAAAGTTTAGACTCACTCGTGTAAATATAGCCACTTACTTCAGTCAAGTGTTCTAAACTAGATTTTGCTAAATGTTGCATAATGTTTAAAGGTACTGTTTACACATGAACAGATGTATTGTATAACAAATTCGGAACGTTGAAATGTTTTTTTTCGGAAACTCATGGCGTATTCTTAACAAAACTTTACACCAAAACGCATGTTTTCACATGCACAATATTTGCACCTACTTTTCAGAAAACATGCATGATCCTCGTGCAGTTCATCTGCATAAGGTTTGAAGCTATATATATATATACATAACATAAAGTGAGTGCTTTAAGTGAGTCTAAACTTTTGATGGGTAGTATATGTACGCAGCAGTGACGTGAGCTTTGTGCAAGTAAAACCAGTATGATACTAGGAACGAAGTTAAACACGAACTGAATTAACTGGCAGTGCTGCACTTACGCATGGCCTTTATAATACGGCTCCTTTGGTATGATCAAGTAAAATGGTGTGTTGCCGCCTTCAAAACCAAGTCTTGGAAGAGTGTTCCTTTGTCCTTGACCTTTGTTTCCTCTTCCATGTTTCCGTCTAGTGGTCCCACTTCGCTGTTTCTGTTTCTGGTCACAATAAAGCAGAAATAATTGATTATTATGTGAGTGAGTGAGTGAGTTTAGTTTTACGCCGCACTCAGCAATATTCCAGCTATATGGCGGCGGTCTATAAATGATCAAGTCTGGACCACACAATCCAGTGATCAAAAGCATGAGCATCGATCTGTGCAATTGGGAACCAATGACATTTGTCACCCAGGCCAGCGAGCCTGACCACCCAATCCCTTACGACAAGCCTCTTATGACAAGCATGGGTTACTGAAGGCACATTCTAACCCGGAACTTAACGGCTCAATTCCCCACATGTGCACAATGTGTCCCTCAATGTGATATTGCTATTTCTAAAAACGGTATAAAAGCCAACACACTCACTCAAAAATTGTTAATCAGGTGTGTTCTTTCAAAAACAAAGGTCTCCTTGACTGGAGAACGTATTTTTAACAACATATAGATAGCCCTACAATTTCAAACCAAAGTTTGTGTTAAAACTAGACCACATCCACTTTCCTCAATAAAAATGTCCATAATGACCCTCCTGAACAAGAGTCCAACACAGATCTACATTTATAACTGCAACACCATCAATCAAATCAGTAATTATCAAATAAATGTTATTTGTGAAAGATGTACAAACCAAGAACTGGTGATTTCATTTCTTGTTACCAACATTATTTTAATCATTGAACTTCGTTCATTTCAACAGGCAATACAAATCTATGGTGGTGAATAGGTCCTGTGGATTTATCATTACAGAGTGAGGAGAGGTGAGGTGAAATTGGGTTTAACGTCGTGCTTGAGAATATTTCGTTCATATGACGTGCATGCGTGTGTATGTGTATGTGCGGCTGCTTGTACGAGCCCAGACTCAAGCTGGTTTTATAGTGCTAGCCCACTGAGATACCATGCCGCAGTGAAGCATGAACACCCCTCAGACACATTATACTGACTCAGAGCGAACCAGTCCTTGTTGTACCCATTAATGCCAAGAGCGCCAGACAGGAACCAACAAGTACCATATTTTAACGTCTTTTGGTATGACGCGGTCGGGGATCGAACCCACAACCTTCCACTCCCCAGGCTTTAACCACTACGGTTTCACAGAGTGAGTGAGTGAGTGAGTTGGGTGAAAAGTATTGCACTTTGCAGTCATGTCAGCTTATTGTGGGAGGACTCAAAGTATGATGCAGGTATTTGACAGTAACAACTGAGTTGCAAACCACAAGCATTGGTATGGTTGGTGCTGACAAATTTAAAAACATATTTGGGGTGACCCAGGGTTCAAACCACAATCATATTTTTCTTGCAAAATAATGGACACAATTCTGCACATGGAATTAGCTTAAACACATGAACACCTTAAAAAAGCTGGGCCATCCATGACTCATTATTGTTCCTTAATACTCAGCAATATTCCAGCTGTATGTCAGCGGTCTGTAAATATTCAAGTTGATCTTCAACTCCTTAAAGTGTCTTTTGATGTCGAACTAGGAATGATAATTATTTGAAACATAATGAACGTTTTTAAAGCAAATGAATAATTTCTTAGGTGAGAAAGTCTGTTTAAAGGAGTGAGTGCATTTAGTTTTAGTTTCTGTAAAAATCAAGTCTGAACCAGACAATCCAGTGATCAACAGCATGAGCATCGGTCTACACAAATGGGATAACATGACATGTGTCAACCAAGTCAGCGAGCCTGACCAACCAATCCTGTTAGTAGACTCTTATGACAAGCTGGGGTTGCTGAAGACCAGTTCTAACCGGGATCTTCAATGGTCTTCAATGGTCAATACAGTACAGATGAAAGAGGAATATGTACATTTATTACCCACGTGGTAAAGGTATAGGTAGTTGCATACTAATCTCGTACGTCACACGAATCTCGTATCGCGTTGACCTGTGTCATAACGACTTGACCTGAGATTCTAACGATTTGATGGATAACCGAAGACCTCTCAATTAGGTCACGTTGTGACGGAACTACTTGTTCATTCATAACAATCACGTGAATTCATTCATTCTACATCTTATATGCATTGTGGGTATGTAAACATAGCGAACGCTGCCGTATCGCTGTTTAATTGTGAGTCGAACTGAGACATTATATCCGTCGAAAAACATAAACGTAATATTTCCACCCGTGATGCTAGCTGAGTGACGCAACTGCAAACCAAGAAATGGGGTGCTACAGAGTAGTTTACTGTAGGAGACTGTACGAGGCGATGACAACTGACATGCATCGTGACGTCGGTTAGCAAGGGAGTAGACAAGGCGATGACAACTGACATGCATCGTGACGTCGGTTAGCAAGGGAGCAGACAAGAATGGCATAATGACGTCAATACAGTGTGACGTCATGCAAAAGTGTACAACAGAACAAAATTCTTCCGCAACCTCTTTATGAAACCGGTTTCGGGTTGAAACCATAACAATAACAAAAATAAGCTGTTATGTCAATTTAATGCATGTAAGACGTGGGTAATAAATAAAATACCACACGAGGTCCCATTACATAT
>VKKT01006993.1:35025-45651 GCA_008038995.1 Haliotis laevigata | reverse complement strand
TTAACACAACCACCCAATGCCTTACTTCGTACAACCATCCAATGTTTTACTTCACGCAAGCTATGCATGCAATCCCTTCATTTACGACCGGTCTTCTTTCTGTATTTTCACATTAATGTGAGAATATCTTACTCCACACATCAACCATGTAATGTAACATTTCACAATGACTATGATCACCAGGAAGTTTTAGATTGATAATACGATGTGCCGTTCGAGATTCACATCCAGTCAACGAGGGAGAAGCAAAGCGCCTTTGAGCAGCTGAGTTGGATATAAGCGCTATACAAATATTAGTATAATAAAAACAAAATAACTATGAAACACTCCACAACCACTATGAATGAGTGACTGAATGAATGAACGATCTTTATAAGCCGTACTTCACAACAATTACATAATGCAATAGTTCACCACGATTATATAATACCTCGTTCCTCGACAACTGTTTTACTTCACCACAACTGCACAGAACCTCACGTCACATTAACACCGTAATGCAAATGTAGCAGGGCATGGAGTCATCCCACGGATGACATCCTTACCTTGTCAGCTTGCTAACGGGGTTAACCTCTTTGGTCATGTGGGACTCGGAAAATCTATGGCCGCTACATTGGCGTCCAACGTGGGGCTGGGCACGTTTATATATGAAATTTGAGCAAAATATGTCTCAGTACCCTGCTATGCGGACCGGGCAGTATCTTCTGTTGACGGGGGATCATGTAGCAGAGTCATGTGGCAGAGTCATTCCATAGTTGACAGCCTTACCTTGTCAGCTTGCTTGAAGATTTGGTACAGAATGGACCCCTGCATTAGAGACACACTTTATGCTGACAACAAGCAAAACTAAAGATCAACTCACAGGAGAATGAGTCCTTTCCGGAGTCCAGAATGTTCGCAGTACAGTTCATGGATCAGGTGGCCATCTCTCCTTGGGCACTTTCCTTCGTTCTTCATCACAGTTTCTATATCAGCAGCATCCTCAACCAGCACACACCACTTGCCTAAGTTGATCCGTACCAGTGATCCGTGCGTATCAACCAGCTCATTGAACAGATGGTGGACTTTCTCTATAGTGTGACTTGCTGTTGAAATAGAGAGTGAGTGTGTGAATGAGTGGAGTTTGAATCTGCTTTGGGGGGGGAGATATTGTTGGTACCTACATCTTTTTTGATTACTTCCGACAATACATATATATAATATATATGAAAAGTTGGGTTTTTCTGACAGGTATACAGTTACATATATTTAAGTAGATTGAAAACAACACACAGAGCGAATTTCACTCCTATATGTTTCATAAGCTGTAATACCTACGGTTGTGAATAGTTTGTCATCAAGTTCAATACAACTGTTATATATATAAACGTTAGTGCGAACAATATTTACGAAAATAACTACAATACCTAAGGTTGTGAATAACTTAGAAGCAGGAATCAATACAACTATCTGACTTGTCGGATGGATCGGTTCGAAACAAATAAACCGTCCCGATTGTCCCCAGGAAAAATAACAGGTGTTGATCAACTAGTTATTTATACTTCATAACATGCATATACATGCTTATCTGCCTGGTTGAGTAATGTAACATAACATGTTATTCTTTTCTACTGCATTAGAAAAAAACAGGTAACGCAAACAAAAGTAACTAATATATTTGTGGAAACTTCAAATTTGTTCTTATAATGATGACACAAATTCAAGTGTTTTAGAAATCATGTGTGTGAAGGGACAAGAGATTATATCAAGAAAAGCACTGTCGGGTTAATTTAATGGATTTCGTCACGTACTGGCTTTCCAAGTCCAAATAGCCTACATCTGCGTGACCCGTGGAGTGAATGTTAGCAGATATTGTCGGTCGCGACACACATAACCCAGAGGTTACACGTGTGCGTCACCGTGACGCACATCTGGGATCGCGTTATCATACAATAAGGTTATTTCCGTCACTTTAAAGAAAGTTTCTGAAAACAATCCAAGTAGGGGTATCATATGGCGTTTGAGACGAGATTTCTTCTAACTGTAGGAACAGGAGCTCTTGTTGCATCAACCTTGACCCATCGGCCTCGACCTATCATCCGTGATACATCTTATCATTAATGATCGTATTGTTATTTAGCGGTCAGACGTTTATTCATGTCATTACTCAAGACATACTCAAATACATTTGCATGGGAACTGCATACATAGTCCTTTTACGTTACCTCATCGTAATTAGGAATTCAGAATTCTCAGAAGCATCAAATTGCGGTATCCGTGCAGACATTTCATGACTCATTCAACATGCTATGTATCAACGAATGTAGACTTAAAAAGAAGATTATTCATTAGGGGATTCAGGAAAATGATACACTATAACTATGATATACTATGCTTTGTGGAAATAAAATTAGACAATTATGTTTATATTGATATTCAAGGATTTACAATATTCTATCACAATAGAACAGCGGACAGTAACAGAAATTCATTAGAACTTTCGGTAAACTGTTTGAGAGAGTTCTATTTAAGCAAATATATAACTATTTCAACGAGAACAAGTTATTGTACACATGCCAAGGTGGTTTTCAAGCTGGACTTCACCTGTCCATCAATTAATTGAAAATTATCATCAAATATACCAAGCTCTGGACCAATATTATATGTTTTTTTGTGGTGTTTCGTAGGCTTTTGATAGTGTTTGCCACAGAGGGCTTATACATAAATTGGAAATGTATTAGGAAAAGGTAGGTTGTTAGAGTGGTTATGTAATTATATATGTAATCGCTATCAAAAAGTCTTTGTTAATGGAGCCCTGTCTAAACAAGGTTACTCCAAGCTGGCGTCCCACAGGGATCAGTGTTTGGGCTGTTTCTATTCATTGTTTATGTAAACGATATTGCTGATGACTTAGATTATATAACTCGACTATTTTCAGATGACAACTCATGAGGTAAGGCTTCTGAGAATCTTAACAGAATAGAAACCTCATTAAACGTAAATCTCAGAAGTGTAAATAATTCTGCAAGCAAGTGGTTGATATCATACAATCCAGATAAGACAGAAGCTGCCCATAAGCTGCAAGAATTATTTCAGGACCTCCCAAATATTCTTCGTTTAATTCACTTTATTATGAAACAGGCTTGGAAGCACTATTAGAGCGTAGAAGAATAAGAACATTGTCTTGGTTATGTAATATTTAAAACAACAAAAAACAATCTACCTAAAAGAAATAAGTCCTCAGTCCGTAGGCTCCAGGAGTCGATATCATTTAAGAAATTCAGACAATATCGCCTTGCCAAGAACAAGAGTAAAAAATTATCATGAGTCGTTCTTCCCATCGACTATTAGTTTGATTAAATCGAGTATTATAACATCATATATTTCAGCTCCGCTGAACATATCTCACTGTATTAGAAAATGTAACATATTACATACGCAAATATGTCATGAAGCTAGTAGATAAAGTTACGATCTGTACAGTGTAGGGACAATCACTAATCCATCCTACGCATGTGGTAAGCCCCGCGAAAATGCTCATGACTATTCTTAGAATGTTCTTTATATACAATCAACATAGAAAGATCATGTTTAAAGCTATGCAAGATTTATGTGCTAGTAATTCTGTGATTACACTAACTGTTCTTCTAAACGGCATTGCAGATCTGACAAATCATAAAAATGAAATTATATTAAAAAAATGTACATCAGTATATAAGGAAATCTAAACGATTCCAGTTGTCTTTTTTCTATACACCTTTTATATTATAATATTTCCCCTAAACTGTCAATCGTCCTCTCTCTGTGTATGTTTCTTATAATTGCTTGAGAAGAAATTTGCCATTGTAAATATTTTTTGAGAGGGTTTTGATAAGTTGTAAGGACTTGTCCCCGATTCTTCTCACTTTGTGAATAAAATATGTAAGTTTAAACTAAACAGAAATTCGGGAGGAATACTGGCAGTGATCAGAAATGATAAAACTAATCACTTCAAAAAGTTGGAGTGTGGGTCGGAGTTTATTCTCTGGTTTGAAACATCATATGAGATTTTACAAGTGACAGACTATGAACAAAATGACACTGTGTATATCAGTATAGCGTATATATCCCCAGAGGGATAACGATATTACACAAACGAAACGTTCTTGCAGATGAATTCTGAACTCTCAGCTAAATCTCAAATTATAGTAATTGTTTATGACATGAACTCGCGAACGGGTATTTTACGAAATTATGTTACTGTTGAGTGTGATATTGTTAACGAACGTGTATTACCTGATGAACTATGTAATTTCATTAACGATGCTGAAAAACAGGAATCAACTGATATCTCGCTTGAGAGATTTAATCAGGACAAAGGCAAAGTTAATATACGCGGATATAAAATTTCTTGAACTCTTTCTTGCACAGACAAAGGTATTGGTGAAGTAACTCGTAGTAAATGGGTCAGTCTAGTGGATTACTCCTACGGGCCATGAAAAAAATTACACTGATCGACTTTAACCCATTGTACTCTGATGCAAATGTTCACTATATCTTTGCCCTTTTCATTTTCACATAATCATGATTATGATGCAAGCGAAGGCAGTCACGCCCCTCTCAACCATGTAAGCCACATTCGAAAATGGGACAAATCTCGTATTAATGATTAAATGGATGCTACTGACAGAGACAATGTCGAGTCTGCTGTTCATGATTTATGTTCACAAAGATCCACTTGATGTTATTACCGCAGTAAACGATGAACTATGCAATGTAACCACCACCACAACCGCCAACTATTTTGGTTTATTAAAAAGAGAAAATGTAAAAACTCTGCTCCAAAAAGAAAAAAAACAAGTCATTTTTTCGGAAAACCGTGCAAAATATTTCGAGGAAAATATGTTGGCGCCCTTAGGCGTTCAAAACCTATCGCAGTCTTCCACATAAGAACAAATAAGTGCAAGTAAAGAATACAACCGTTGCCTTTTAAGATTTCCAAGACTGCACTCTAAAAGCCTTCAAGATAAATTCCTTAAATTTAATTTGACTCTATTGAAAGGTAAAAAAGGTGACCCGATGAAGCTCCCCGACAAAAAACTACCGTATGTTGTTTTTTTCAAATGGTAAATGAAGGACTGGGAGATATTGATTTTGACATTAACTCTGTTAACGATTTCGAATTTAATGACAGTACATTCCTAAAATGTACCGTAGCAAAGAAATAAATAATTGCCTCAGTTACACAAATGAAGATCATTCGGCGTTCGACAAGGTAAACATTTATCACGATACTATTTGCAATATTTCTGAATGATCTGGAATAAAATGTACAAATGACAACTGTAAAGGAGTCGAATTACATCTTGGTGATATTAACAACCGCTTAGAAACCGGGATAAGTCTATTTGTTTTGATATATGCTAATAATAATAGCTTTGATAAATATCTTTAAACAAGAAAACTTAATATAAATGTATCCAAAACAAATATACTTGTGTTTGGTGGTTCCCAAAGAGATTAAAGATACTGTTTCAAATTTGGACAACACCTTAAAGAGAACGAGCCGTCTAAAAATACCTAGGAACTACTGTGCAAAAAATTACAGATTTACTTTAAATGAAAAGAGTCAAGCTGAGAAGGCCACCAAAGCTATGTATGTATTCCGTTTTAAGCAAAGATAGATTACTTAATTTGTCTTGTGATTGTTACCCGGTTGCTTTGTTGCTCCTATACTTCTTGATGGGTTTGAATAATGGGGTTTTGGTAATTATTATCGGGTAAAAATATTAAATTTGAAACGTTGAAAGAAACTCCCCTCATTAAGAAAACATCATTCATGATTATCGGGGAACTAGGGAGATGTCCACTGAAAATTGAAATTAAATCACGAATGCTACTCTTTGGTGGAAAACTCATTTCAGGAAGGGCTTCTACATTTTCTCTCTTTATTTAAAAATTACTGTATCATGTTACAATCTGAAACACATATGGCCATACATGTATTGCCTGTATTAAGAACACATTTGATCAAACTGGAATGAGTTATATGTATGGAGTAATCCACCCTCAAATGAAAGATTATGTTCTCTTTGTAATTGAATGGATATTGAGATGAATTTCACTTTCTGTTTATTTGCCCTTGGTCCTTGAAAGTATGAAATACATCAACAAATATAACTGTAGAAATCCGAATATGCACAAAGTGAACCAGCTTCTCCATTGCAATAAACTAGGAATGATTAGGGAATTAGCAATAGTATGCAAAATAATAACGTGTCATTTCAAGCAACGCCCCAAAATTAAAAACTGGTTAAATGCATGTACACACATAGCTTATTCTTGCAACCAACCAATATGTATATTGTACCAATTTGTGTATCTTACATGTATGCAACATATGTAAGCTGTACATAATAATGGTGTAAACATGTAGCGCTAATGCCGCAGAACGTGGCCAGAGTGTAAATAAAGTGTTCAGTAGAGTATTTCTGTTTGTGCACGCTCGTGGATGTTTGCACATCGCTGCTTTCCAGTTGCCTAAACTAAGGATTACCTGATCCGTTTCTCGATACCTTTTCATAGCGTTATGTTTTGCCATCATGATAAAATAATTTGTTTCAGCTTTGAGGTGATTGTATGATTTTATTGTCACTTCCCATCCAGGTATAGCATTTGAGAGTACTTCTGAAGAATTTAAACATTCGGGAAATTATATTTATGTGAAACTTTAAATTATTTAAGCATAACGAATTGGTGTATGACATGTGCGATATAAATAGACATTATAATTATATAAAGATTAATGTCACCGAACTTCAAAGGGGAAGAGATTATTAAAAACTGTTTAGTTTTTGTCAGCTATATTTTGTTATATAATAATATAAGTAATAAAATATTTTATTGGTCAATTTAATCCTTATATCACAGACAACACAATAACAGTGAAATGGTATATCAATTGCTGAGGAAGGCATCTTAAATGATTCGATTAACTTCGAAAACAGATATGAAACCAAACATCACAAGAGTAATAAAAAGATATGTTACAAGGAAGGCATTTTGACGAGAACCAGAAAGAAATGATATGTCAACTTATGAAAAGTCAGTGAGATCCGTATACTGGTGTATTACATGACAATCTCTGATAACCTCTTACTGTAACAATAGCTAAACGAACGTGAAAGATGTTCGTATTTTTCATGAAATTATAAATGTGAAATTTATGACAGGAAATTATGAACCCGTATCAAATCTAAAGTGTTTAGAAAGGCAAAAATTCAGCTTTGTTGTTTGTCCTTCACGCAGAGCCGTGTAGCAAGTGCAAGCGTACTTTTAAAGAGACTGAGAGGGCCATATACTGAATCGATGTTTCGCGAGGCGTGCACTATCCTAACCCAGATTACCACTATAAAAGGCATTCTTGCATGTACACATTGTTGGGAACATGACCTTTTCCGTGAATGTGAGTTACAATTCATATGACAGTTAGGCCTATTTCAGGTGAAATCAAGACACCACGGTCTAAGAGGGACATATACCCTGTAGCAGTGCCTTGTGTACTATAGTTAATAGTATTTGTTCTTAGGAGAGGGGAGGAAGTGTGTGTGTATGGGGAGGGGGGACTTTCTCTCATATAAAGTTTTTTGTATCAAATTGCCTCAATTATACAACAGTAATGTCGACAGTGAGACCTGGAAACAATAAGTGGTAGATGCCAACGCTATGTACGTTATTGTACTCTATCCGTCTTACCCCACCTCATCTCAACCCCACCCCATCTCAACCCATCCGCAGACACCACCGTCCCCCCGTCCCTAACCCAGCATGGCAAGATAACATCGTTTCATGGGACGATGTGAACTCACTTACTTCCGTGTAATAGTCATTAGTGATATAGCATATGTACTTACAGAATGGTTTAAAGTGGAATGCAGGTCCAATGATTGGAGTGTTGTAGATTCCCCCGGGGCCTGGGATTTCTTCGAAGGGTCGGACTCCTCTGATGACAAGGTCCTCAATAACTGACGTTGAGTGATAGCGTCGATTGATCAGTGCCCAGCACTGGCTCGTCACTGAATTCAGCGTCCTTCTCATCCTGGGGTTGTTTATGTTTTCTGTGCAGTGAAATGTGGGTTAACAGAGTGTTTCCATTCAATAACTGTATTTGCACAATCAGGTATAGTGACGACCTCTAACGAGGCCTATTCTCCTCGACCACAAAACGTCCTGACATGAATGAGGATATTACACAATTGACGTTATGTCAGTGAATGAGGACACCTCGAACATAGCAACGCAACGTCATGCACAATGCAAGCATTATCTGCAAAATTCTATGTTTTCCCCATAAATCGCTCAACTCTACATGCGTGAAGAGACGGGACAGGGGTCTGTCGGGTAGAAGTAGTTTGACGTCATTCAGACACAGTCACGCAACGAGACAACGAACCCCGTTCTGTCTTAAAGCGGGACTATACTCGGATGATTTGACTTTCAAAACAAGATAGATTCAGGTCGTTTCTAAACTGGTCTGATTGTAAACGCAAATTTCATTAACTTGAAGTCTAACACTTTATGCCTATCTACGCGAATCTGGGTGGTTGTGTTTTTGCACCCAGCTGTATGCAGAGGAAGTGCTTTATTACATCAACAGATGAGATGTTACAATATTTGACATTAAGTATGTAATTCTTTATATGTAACCATGAAATCTGAGATGGCACAAGACGTTTTCTTCTTTACAAGTTTGATAAAGAGAACCGGATATTCACAACGATTTTGTCACGTAATCAGAAATTCTGTGGCACAAGTTACTAAAGGTTAGTGGCCAACAATTTTCTTTCGTTACCGGTTAATAACGAGCTCCAAGTGGTTTTGATGGTATTTCAGTTTAATGACATTGCCCCATTTTCACAAAGAGTGCAACCTTACGACTTCCAACATCTTCCAATGTGTATAGTGAGTCAGGGAGTTTACCACCGTGTTTCCCATTGGAGGATAGCCCGAATTGACACAGTCTTAACTTTGGCGAAGCCCTCTCCACGTAAGTGGTGATTACAAACCCTATATTGCAAATCTGGCGAATGCGGAATTCGAACGCACGGTCAAATGATCCTTACGAATCCAAGGGGCGCAACTCTGTATTGCTCTGTATACGTTAAGTAGATTATACACCATGGCTTAGAAACGCGGGTCCCGTGAATATCCGGGTTAAAAGTGATCTTCATTAGCCCGTTTTTTGTCGTAGAAGGCAACTAACGGGATCGGGCTGTCAGGCTCGCTGATTTGACTGACACGTGTCATCGTATCCCAGTTGCGTAGATCGATGCTCATGATGTTAAGCACTGGATTGTCTGGTCTAGACTCAACCATTTACAGACCACTGACACATAGCTGGAATATTGCTGAGTGAAACAACCAACACAGTTTTGAATGTTCTGACAGCATTGCCAGCCTTTTTATCATATTGATGCCAGAGTCACACATGTAAGACATTGAAATTAGTGTTGGTCACCTTGCGTTTGGCCCATAAGATCAGTAAATTAGCGGAAAAATTGCTGAGTAGAGCGTTAAACAATAACAAACAAATTAGAAACGTTGGTGCCAGGACAGAAGTATTTCACTCAAAGCTGCAATCCACAACCATGTTGTTACCAGAATCACTTTAATTAATAACTTTAGATTAACGTGTCACTGCACGGAGTTTCGTCTTTTTGCAGACACTACACATTAGCAAGATTAGTCTCCAGCAGTAGTTGTCCTAACAAACCAGGTCCACGAATCGTTCAATCATTATATATGAAATGCATGTGGAAAATGACACACGCTTTGGTGTTGTTCTATAATGTCTTGGTGATCCAGCTGTCAATAACGTATAGTTAATTAGGCCGTCGCAATGAACAAAACAGCCATCATTTCAGAAACAACTGCATGAAATACATGTATAAATGTCATATTTCACAATGGTTTCTTTTGATGAAGGCAATTTTCATTAACATTTTTCTCTCTTCAAGAGAGATCCTGCAAATGCAGCACTTCCTATACTTTATAGACTTCATCAGTGATTTTACCACTTACCAGAATGACCTGAATCGAACGGTCGGTGTAAATTTGCATCTTGGTATTGATGTCCTAAGTCTAGGACAAAAGTAAAAATGTTGATATGACCAAATATCTGCCAGTTTCTTGTAGGCGTGTTCGTTTTAAATATACTCATGCCAATAATGGTTGTGACCCCCCTCCCCACCCCAACCCCCAACACACCCCACACCCCACATCCCCTCTCCAATAAAATATTTTGAAGGGGTGGCATGAGTATAGTTTACAGGGTTGACTTAACTTCATTAAGTGATCTGATTTGACCTGGCAGAGGATCGTTGTATCGTTGTACGTGTATTAGGACAAGCAAGGACCATGAAGACATCATAATCATTTCAAATCGTGCATATAGTATATGCATTCCCATGTGTATGTCTATAATGTCTAATTTCTCTTTCCTGAGTTGGTGAGTTTGGTTTAAAGTCGCTTCGAACAACATTCCAGTTCTGTCACAGAGTCAACTCTATATAGGAGGATAGCCTGGAAGTGACTGAGGCCTCGGGAATATACCACAAGATTGACCCCAAGAATATGGGTAATAACATAATCGGGGTGGACCTGGATTCC
>VKKT01006993.1:4493-18198 GCA_008038995.1 Haliotis laevigata | reverse complement strand
GTTTATTTTGCCTCACTTTACTTGTTTTTGAGAGGGCGACAATGCGACATAGCGACAATGTCCCTTCTAGGATTCCATAGTAAAAGCATTCTCAAAAGCATTATTTAACTAAAAGAGTATCTGGGTTTCACTAGCCAAGTCTGAACTCCCATCTTTAACAGTTAAGGTTCGTTTAAGTTGTGCAGCATTGTGTTACCTGTAGAATATCGTCCATCATGTGAACTATTTGGGGTGGCGTATTTTGGCATAGCATTCACGAGCAACGTATGTACGAGTGAAACCATTCATTCTAATGATGTCACGAGTTGAAATAAACAACCTATCTGACAACAACTGTTTCAAAATAGCATGCACCATGCACTTACGTTGGTTTTACCTTGACTTCGATACGTTCCAACTGTGATTTAAACAAAATATATTTCCAGTAATGTTACACGAATGTTACCTAACAAAATGAAAATAGGATAAGCAAACAGGCCAAAGGGCCTATACCAATGCTTCTCCGCATATAGTACATCATAATCACTTCTTTGAAGCAGACATTAATGAATGACTCAAAATAAAAATAAAATAAAAATAAAAAGCAAGACACCAAATGTATTTTATATTCTTAAGTTGTTACTTAAATTCCGTAAAGCGAGTTGTGGAATTTTGCACTGATTTGATCATGTTTGTATTGTCTGAAGGAGAGGAATCGTCATGGCCGTGGAGTATGGTAGGTATGCTGAGGTGGTTAACAACAAAGTATTTATCAATTCTAAACTTGGCATAGCGGGGACAAGATAGAAACAAGTGGAAAGCATCTTCCCTATTATGGCCACATGAACAAGTGGGATCAACAATCAGGAATCTGTCAGATGTGATTTTAGATCACTAAAACCTAGCCTAATTCTAGATAGAATCACTTGGTATTGGCGATGACCATAACTAGCAATGTATGTAAAATTTGAGGAAAGCTTAATTTCTCTGGAAATCAGTTGCTTAAACCTAGATAAGGAATTTATATTTATGATAATATTATTAATATCAAGTTCATTCCAAACTTGAACAACAGGAGGCAGATAAGATTGATTTATACTGGAATAAACTCCCTGCATTGGTCTGAAAGTCGTTAGAGTTACGAAGGTTATATCCTGTTATGCTGGAGATATTAGTGGGATCCATAAACATAGGTATTTATGAGTCAGCCCATTGGCCATTTTATACAATATACATAATTTATGGTAATGTCGTCTGTCAGACAGTGAGCAAAAACCAGTTACCATGTAAAGTTTTTCATGACTGGTTCCTGGTCCCGCTCTACATATTGTTCGAAGAGCATCTAACAGTAGGTTTTCTAATATTTTCACTTATTCATTATTACAAGTATCCCAAATGTTATCGCAATAGTCAAATATGGGTAAGATAAAATATTTGTACATGATTTCAAGTGCTTCGATATAGCCTGTATTTTAGACTACGCAAACAATTCATGCACTATACTTTAGAGAATGGAAATGTAAATAAATGAAAATATTTCACTTGAACCAAACTGAAAACAAATGGGTTTCTTGCTTGCTGAACTAGTGCGTACTGTCCAGGAAAATGCCACAAATTGCTATCTACGACAGATGATATCGCGTATGAACAACTGTATGGGTGAGAGGATAGCCATCACGATGGACAACCAGTCCTAAACATTCAGCTTGTAGCGGAACTAAACAGTCGATACAATTAGCAGACATACATTTAGGAAGCCACCGACATGCCAGACGACGGCTAACTAGTGCCGGGTCTCGCGCCGTAAGGGGATCTATTCCAGCAATGGATTGATGTTTCGCTTTAGCGATCTTGTCCTATGTAGCCACAAATGGCCTTCAACTTTCGCCAGGGGCGTTAAGTCAATCCAATTGATTATCAAGATGGAAGTGGTGATTAAAATAGGGAAAGATCTGATAACTTTTATTAAAACACGAAAACCATAACGCTCGAACACGGGCATTGCCTTGACAATAATTTCCAATGAGGAAAGACGTCCATTCTGATCTACTGCGGAAAAGCCAATCAAGGACCACACAGTTATCTAACATTGGGTTTTCACCTATAGCTGAGTGAGACATCACCTTGTCGCATTCGGAGGAGGTTGGCTATCTCTCCTTCAGTTACACATGTGTATACTACTGGACATTACGCTCGGAGAGGTTGGTTTGACCACAGGTCACCCGCGGTACTGACCAAACACGAGAAAATACAAAACTAAAAGACCTCATTCTGACATAAGTTAATATTAAACAAAGGGTTCTACGATGTTCTGACCACGGTGACCTCTTCATGGAACCTGGACTTGCTCTGAGTGTGAGAGAGAGTGCGTATAGGTGCGTGCCTTCTGTGAGAGACATCGAGAAGTTGGATCAATAAGGAAGGGTAACAGTATATGGATAAAACTAAGGAAGGATGACAATAAATGGATGAACAACGTCTTTATTAGGCTACAGCGAGCGCGACGTTTCGGTGTTGGCTGTAACACCGTTATCAAGCAAGTGATCGCTTTCTTTGATGACGGTGTTAGAACCTACACCGAAACGTCACTCTCACTGTAATAAATAAGTTATTCATCCATATATTGTCATCCTTCCTTGGTATGTTTCCATTAATAGGTCAAGAGCATAAGACAAATTATAACAATTCCCTTGACAAAAATAGTACAATTTTACGGAAACCTTCAGACATTCCCACCAATGCCCGTGACACAGTGTCCCCAGGGTCCTCCTGGTGGCACTTTCAAAACTGCTGCCATTATTATTAAAACGATATATATTTTTTTTAGTTTTACAATCATGACATTATGCCGTACACATAAGGAAGTTCTTTTCATGGGCTTTCAGAAAAATCTTGATTTAATAATATAATTTGTACTGTTTTTTGTCGGGTTATATCTAATACTCTTGGACTATACATTAATATTCCCGTAATTTTTATCACAATGACAAATCACACCATTTAAATATGTTTGACCTACCATTACTAGTCACCGCCAGAGGAACATGCCGTTAAAACGGATATACAGTGGAATTGTCAACTCCATAGTAAGTATCCTCCCTCCTCCCGAGAACAAGATGCACATGCTCATTTAGGAACATATCATGGGGTCAGTCCAAAGGCCCAATGCTTTCTCTTAGGTGACGACCTAGGGGTTCATTGGCCGGACGGAGACCTAACGGATTTTCACTAATCCCTTGCAAGGACGTCGTACACATATTTATGGCAATCAGTCATGCAGGTTCTTGCGTTATTCGGATGAAGAGGGGTCGTCTCCAAAGCAAATATGTTTTTTTTAAAGAAGAAGAAAAAGAGTTAAGCGAATTAAGCGTTAAAGATAACAGAACTTCATTCGAATAGTTTTGGCCAACAGGTCTTGCGAATATTCCCGACCGATGAACTATGTTGTCTAGCATCGTCATACATATTGCCTTTTAAAAATGATCTCTTCCGATAAACATGTTTTGATACCATAAACACAGGTTTATTTGTGACACAGTTGGGTGATTGCAATTAACAATCTAAAAGGTTCTGACTATCCAATCCACTATTAGGAACTTGTATACTAACAGGTAGACCAGTCATGGATTGTCCGGGTATAAACTCACAGGTGATCAGAAATAAGTCATGAGAAAAAAAGTCATCGGAAAAATAACTATTATAAAACATCCTGTTCTCCAGTTATTTACTTTCTTATACAGCATGTTATAAATACCGTTTCACTTTCATCTATAGTATTAAAAATGTCCTGTTCTCCAGTTATGTATAAAAACTGTTTCACTTTGAATTTAATAATTTCTTTCAGTGTGACGCTGTAAGCAATTGGATGTTATCAGAACAGGAGAAATGAACATAGTATTAGTTATGTAGTTCTTAAAGGATTATGGGATAAAAAGTCACATGCTTGTTTGTTTAACCTGCTTTGAGATTTGATGTAGTGCTATTGCAGATGATTGTGTTGTGATCTGTTTATTTTATGATGTCATGTATTATACTGGAATAAATACATTCATTTTATAAGTTAGGTTCAAATGTGATTCAAGGAGATGTATGTAGTTCTAGTGATGATAATGTTGTTATGAGTTGTTGAATAAACACATTATCAATACTGACATTTTTGAGTTTATGACTTTTTGTCCTAGGACTTATTTTCCTACCCAAATCTATGACTTTTTAACTATGGCTTTTCCACAACCAACTCACAGGTACACAAGCTGTATGGAAGCATAGTGCGAGTATTGCCTTTCCACCATGACAAAATAATACTCCAGGTCTTTGGTGTTAGCGAAAATATAGAGTTAATTGGCACTGGGTCCAATGTTTAAGTTGGTTGTCAATATTAATTAAGAAAATAAGGCACTCGTCTTGACCGTTTCATATTTACTTGACCTGGTCAATAGGTCTGCTAGAGGACTGACGTAACCGAGTTTCATCGACAGCTCAGTAACATTCATGTATGTGGTGTCAAGTAGCAAAGTCCTCTTAGATTACGCATCGGAATCGCTGTACCTCTATTCAGCAGTCGTAGTTCAAAATTATCTAACCGGATTTTCCGGTCCAGTGTCTGTGTTTACTGACCGCCGTCAAATGGCAGGGGTACTACTCCAGAAGGATAACAATATATGGATAAACAACTTCTTTATTACAGTGAGAGCGACGTTTCGGTGCAGGCTGTAACATCGTTATGAAGCAAGTGATTAACAGCATGGTGTTGTTTGGCTAGGTGTTTATAAAGGTCGCCTTCGCCGTTTGGCATTTCGTCCGACCCAACAAACTTAGGATAGAGAAGCAGATATATAAGTGTGAGGATTGTACAGTACAATGGTGATTCGGACTGCAAAAGCATAGGCTAGTCATGCAGCAACAATAACAACCCATAGCCTGAGGTAGATGGAAGAGGTAAAGGATAGTAAAGCCTGTAGAGCCTCTCTTACAAGTATCTCTCAGAGGCGTCAGGCAAAACAGTTTATGCAGTTTTCCTGTTTTCCCGGATGCTACCTGTAGGACAGGAGATGCTCATTTCTGAAAGACCCGGGTCTTCACTGATATAAAGTGATCAATTCAAACATCATTCACAACTGTTTATATCTCCATGCCAAAAGAATTTGTTACCGAGAATAGTTAAGACTGGATATATTTGCACTGACGTGTGCGCGTGCGTGCGTGCGTGAGTATGATTTAAACATATTTTAAACAGGCATTACGCCTATCTGAGTACCTCTCCGATACAAAAGTAATACAAAATGCAAGGTTCATTTATCAACACTGGAAAAAACACTTTAAAGTCATAGTAATGAGAAATAGTATGATAGTAAATTAACAATACATGATACAGAAGGTAAGTAGCTAGAGATACGTTTTGTCAGGGTAAAATAGTTGCGTACAGAGTTGACAATATTTTGATTAATTTCATCTGAAAATGAATAATTTCCATGTATAACTGATTGTAGAGTGAGTGAGTGAGCGAGTTTGGTTTTACGCCGCTTTTAGCAACATTCCAGCATTATCACGGCGGGGGACACCAGAAATCGGTTTCACATATTGTACCCATGTAGGGAATCGAACCCGGGTCTTTAGCGTGACGAGCCAACGCTTTAACCACTAGGCTACCCCACCGCCCCTATAAATGATTGTAGATCAAAACCATTTTCATGAAACATGTTGATCGAACTTCAGCAAATTTAGGACACATAAATGGATTGTGTGTGAAACATGTCACTATTGCCGACTAAAATGTCAAGCCATATGTACAATCAAAACACGAAATGTGCACATTTAGCCGATTTTTATAGTGTAGAGACAAACAAAGTATTGCCAGATATATCATTGATATTATTATCCTTTGATTTTACGTGTACTTTCTGATATGTGTTTGTTGACAATGAGGAACAAGTACGTATTGGTAAATATTGTCTTGATGTGACGTGACCGTCAACTCAGTGTAGTAGTTTCCACATTCATGATCAATTTTTCGCTCAACAATAGGTTTGAATGTTGACAGACACTTTCAAAATGATCGTGATGGCGTTTCAGAGAAAGTATTGATAATGACATGATACAAGAAATATGTCTTAACATTCTTGGATTTGAAGTAAAGGGTTCAACGGCAAAGGGCGAGACTGGACAGTTTTAAGTAAAGTGCCATGTACAAGTATCATTGAAAAATATTCATCTGTTTGAAGATGACAAACTCCAAAGGTCTGCATATCTCTTTTGTTCCAGATTTTCGCCTACTAAATTCGACAGCTGAATTAGGAAAGCTCTTTCAAAACAGGACTTAGAACGCCGGAATCCGAACTTGAGATTCAGTTTTCGAGGCTTTTGTTACTTGATGATGAAAATGGATAGTTTATTGTCAAGAAACGCGCAGTGTATGTCATACCCCCAGCGGTTTAGGGGTGAAATTGACACTTACAGGTTCGACATACCCCCTGCCCTGTGGCTCTCTGTACAAGTCTCACCAATTTGTCACAGAAGTCGCCTGTTATTTGATAGAGATTATCTGTTTCTAACTACTCTGAACATAATGATTCACTTCAAAGTTATTTCTGGTTTAAGTTAAGACGCAGTATCACTTAATGCAGGGTCGCGTCTGCCAGTATTATCATGCACGGCGTTCATTAATCAGCTGGGGCGGTGTGGAAGTCTAGTGGGTAGAGCGTTCGCTGGTCACGCCGAAGACCAGGGTTTGATTCCTCACATGAGTACAGTGTGTTAAGCCCATGTCTGTTGTCTCCCGTCGTGATATTCATGGATAATGCTAAACGCGGCGTTCACTCAATCAGCTCTGCCCACAAAATATTTGTTCTGCTCTTACACGTCAAAGAATGGCGCAGCATTTATGGATTATCAGAGGAAACTGTATTATCAACACTAACAACAATAGCCAGAAACGTGTAATAGTACACGGTTTATTGCTTCTCCGCTCTCCATCATTTTGTCCAAATGTGTATGCTGATCATAAGATGCATGCCTGTTCCACTCTATTTAGTGTGTGGACAATCTTATATTTGGGGTCAGCAAAACTTGTATCATTACATATATAGAATGGACATGTACTTCTGTACCGACTAGTGTACAGACAGACATATTTTACTCTCGACCAGCTGGTTTCATCACCAAATGGTATACATGTAGTCGGAATCCTACAGCGAACAATGCTTTCAGCAGAGCTTTCTCAAGATCACGAGTTTTATACACTTCGTGCAGTGTTGAGTGAGTGAAAATCGTTTTCCCACTGCACAATTAAGAAAAACGCATTGTATATTCATACATGGTATACAATGCGAGATATCATTTGACAGACAGACAGACAGACATTTTATTCCAGTACCAAGGCCATTGGCCCGAAATACAGTCATGTATTAACTTTCACAATCCGCGATTAATGCACAGTAGAATCCATGAATTATTCCCTGCAAGAGTTGTCAGGCATATGGATTTACATATCACACACCCATTTCACATGTAAGGGCAATTCTAGGTTTATACACCTTAAGTAGGAACTGACCAATAACATAGACAACACTACATTTGAATAATGTGATGACATGTAATCAGTATAATTAATTCTGAATGTCCAAGATATGATACTGTATTATACACATAGAATCGATCTGTTGTTTCAGCAGCAAATTGACATCGTGTAGCTCACTATGAGACACATTGATCATGTTCTCGGAAAATCTTAATGGTCTCATGTATTACAACACTCCCCAGCAGTATTCACCCCCTGCATACTTGTGTGTTGTAACAGTAAACCTGTTGAATCATTAGAGTAACTGAACCAGGTTTCACGCCGCTTTTAACAATATTCCAGCAATATCACGGCGGGGGACACCAGAATTGGGCTTCACACATTGTACCCATTCGGGGAATCAAACCCAGGTCCTCGACGTGTCGAGAGAATGCTTTAATCACTAATCCACCTATCCACCCCCTAATGCGTTAGAAGACAAAAAAGTGTTTTAAACACAAGAAACATACCTTCTTTAACCTTGACTGATGTGTATGTATGTAGGTTAAATACTTACATTTTACGATGAGGACTTGGCAGGTGCGTTTAGGTATTCCTAATTCAGTTCAAATTGACTCGAAACGAAAATGTCCAAGATATATTCATTTTGGTGTCTTGGATCATAGCATAGCAAGACATTGTTGACAGTTTCAGTGAGAAACTGTCTTGCTCAAATGGTCACTTTCTCCAGTCAGTGTTTAATATTCATAACCTTATTATGCATTGCACACGGTTCAAACACTATGTTTTTATATGAACCTATCAAAGCCCATCTCTGTAAATAGTAGCTCATCGACCTCGTTATACCGAAGAAAATAGTATCCGCGTAGAAACAGACGAGTCAGTTTTATTGATGGGGTTAAGACGGTGGGAGGTACGGGTGGGGGTGGCGATATTTCTATCTTTTGAGTTAATCCTTAACAAAGTTATGAAATGCTTCACGTTTTGGTTTGAACTACGCAGCCAGAAATAGATGCTATAATTATGAAAACATAGAACCAAGAATCCCTACAGCATATTCCTGGAGGTTTGGGTCTGTGACCAATTCCTTATTGACCGAATGGCTTTTGGCGTGGCGTGGTCATTATTATGGCTTTCACGAACAATGCTAATAACATTATCAAATAAGACTTCTATTATACGCATATAGTGGTTAAGGGTTCCATTCTGGTGATGGGATACACGAGGCAGTTCGGGGACATCGGGAGCATCTGTCGGTACATGTACCAGAGTTGACATTTGATGGTTTCAGATTCTAATCTTGTACTTATGTGTCATGCGGCATTCAGTTAGCAACAGACGGGGGTGAGGAGTTATACCTGTGATTGGCTGCAATGATGAGGCTAATTATTAGTTAACATAACCACCGTCGAGGTCCACACGATGCTGGACCCCCTTGATCCCGCTGGACCAAGAGGTTCCCTCGTGGTGTAAAAACATCATTCACTGCGTCATTATCGACATCATCATTTGCATAATGCTTGTTGGGCACTTTTTTAATTTCATTAAGTTTTGTAGAGGTTGAAATCTCGTGGTTCCAGATCTTGTGAATGTGGACGATGTGAAGAGCTACAGGGTATCCCCCCATTTGTCAGACCTCCCAATAGTCAGACAGGTTAAAACAACAAACCATCTGGTTGAGTGCACAGCTAATCCTCTGCCTGTTACCTCTTAATGAAATTGGAATGGCCCATAAAATACATAAAAGAACATAACTTTACTACGCTACAGTCAGGCTTTTGCTCATCCCCACCTCTGAAGAGAGGGCAGACATTTGCCTTCTGAGGAGGGGAAGACGTTTAATGTTTCCACTTCTGTGTGGGTTGTTAAGTCACTGGCTGAAGAATGAGGACAATTTTATTTTTATGGATATACAACTCTTTTCTGTATAGGCGACGTTTCCATAAAAATTGTTCTCATTCTTCATCTCCTCAACTTCTAGATTGCCAATGAAAGTAGTCACTGGCTGTTAGTAGTGAAAGAAAGGCCACGGTGACAATTCGCACAACAAAATCATCTAGGCCTGCTGCAGCTACATTTTCATGAGTGTTTCTGGTCATAAGCGGGTGGGGTGTTATGAGTATTTTATCATCCATTTTCATTTAATGCCATTCTTAGGGGGGATTCGTCTTTATTCTGAAGGGGCGGTGGGGTAGCCTAGTGGTTAAAGCGTTCGCTCGTCACGCCGAAGACCCGGTTTCGATTCCCAGCATGGGTAGAATGTGTGAAGCCTATTTCTTGTGTCCCCCGACAAGCATGGTTGTACACTGGATCCGGTCTAGTAAAGTCATATTTGGCGGTCGCGCAAATTGGAACCAGAACTGGACCTTGAATATACGCTTGTCGCCGGAAATATGGTACCGGAAGTAAACTCGCATATCGCAAGTTGACGCGCGCAAAGGGAGCAGGGAACCACCTTAGTAGCGCCTCGCGAGACTTACAGGCCCTATTATTTATGGATCGTAGTCATGCAGAGAAATATTGCTGAGTGCGGCGTTTATACAACAGCGACATAAACACGTATGAAGATACACTATCAATGAGGTTTGAACGTTTCTGCGGAACATATTCAGTGACAATGTTCAGCTTCAATAAGGGAGTAATGTAGTACTATGACACCACTAACCATCCCCTGGATAATTACAATTACCTGAGACAGTTCAGACAAAGAGATATCTATCGATCGGAAGATGCTGGCTGGCTCTTTTCACAATGCAATGCGATACCTCGTAATTCTCAACATAAAGCATTTGATCTTGCGCAGAAATCAAACAATGGAGAATGTATAGCTAATATTGTATAGAAAGACCAAAATAGGCCCGTGATAATTGTCAGTCGGCACGTTTTGTTAAAGTAAGACATGTAAACAGCCTGCTGCCACACCTGGCTAACACACAGCAGTGGTACTGAAAACTGCTTTGTTTCAGCAACGAGATCTGACTCATTGAATGGATTCTTTTCAGCAAAAAAAAAAATACGCAAAGAAGATTTTGAGGATCAAACGTTCACCCTGAAGACTAGGCCATCGTTAAAACGCCCTGTTGGTCTGATTTGTCCCAGTTTGATAAGTAATTCGTATTGAGACTTCCGTTAGCTAGGCATGCCCTGTGAACGTTTTAACCGTTCTGGTCCGGCTGGTGTGTCTGGATGTGACAAGGTAGAGGGTAGGCGTCTTGGGTCCCATTTAGGCCATCAGCGACACCCGTGAAGATCCGGGTTAGAAGATCCAGTAGCCCATACTTTGTCATAATAGGCGACTGATGGGATCGGGTGCTCAAGCTCGCTGGCATGGTTGACACATGCCATCGTGCCCTAAATTGCTTTGATGGATGCTCATGCTGTTGATCACTGGATTGTCTGGTCCAGACTCCATTATTTACCGACCGCCGCCATTGGCTGGAATATTGCTGAGTGTGGCGTACAACTTAAACTCACTCACTCTCTCCCTCCTTCTCTATCTCACTCTGCCTCTGTCTCTACTTTTCTCTCCCTCTCTCTATATATCTCTACCTTTCTCTTTCTACCTCCCCNNCTCTCTCTCTCTCTCTCTCTTTCACACACACACAAACACGCACAAACGCTTCACCCGGCATCAAGACCAGACACTTGCACAAGGACATGTCACATACACAAATCAACAGTGCCAATAATGACATGACTCGGTTTTCCTACGTGATCAGCATTCAGTACATGTGCACGGACAAGCCCACGTAGGTCGGATATAGAACAAACAGATGAGATGACGGTACGTCACTGACTGCATGGAGCCAGGTGACACTCGATATGTCAGCAATCATGCAGTTATGTAAAGGACACATTTGTTATGTTCTACTTTGTTTGTCTGATAACTGTAACTTTTATGATGTTCTATTAATGTTCGATTGACTCTTGTTTAATGCCGCAATATTCCAGCTGTATGACGGCGGAATGTCAATGATCACGTGGACCAGACAATCCAGTGATTTGCGCCGTCCGAACCTCTCCTCCCCTTCCATTGCAGCATTTCTATAAGTGAGTTAGTGTTTCGTCTTGACATGGAATGGAACACCGAGGTCACACATATGTATTTTTGGCGTCATTAATAAAGGGTCAAGCTATTGGTAACACTATTCCTTAAAAAATGTAAAATCTTCTTTTTTGTTTGAAATATATACAACTGTATGTTTTACAAACTTTCTTAATAATATGGGAAAACACATCAGGCCGTTGAAATGTCATTATAACGTTCTTTAACGTCAGATAATTTTGTTACAATTGGCACCTGACACTATCCATGAAAGTAGAGGACAATACACATGCATTCAGTTACCTGTTTCAAATCGCAGCTTAAAATGAAACACGTTTTGACACAGGCTGAAAGAGGTCAGGCTATAGGCCTTTTGGAATCTTGTCAAACTCCGCAGCAGGTGGCTGTCCGCTTTAATGTGAGTCAGAGTGCTATTGGTAGACTGTAGGCAGAGATTTCAAGTCCGAGATGATAGGCACATGATTAACACTGTGTTACGAAACAGATTCCTTAAAGATCATAAATACTCTAGGGGGGTACAAATACATAAATCACTAATTGGCATCGTTATAAATGAAACCCCGTAATTAAAACAACTCATTTCAATCTTTAATTAACTTAAATGGACCTTTTTGACAACAGTGCACAATTCTCACCAGCGAACGAAATTTCAACCAATCAGAGCGGCGCGTCTCTGTGACGTCATATGAGGTATAGATATGAGAGCCTATGCAGAATTCATATACATTTCTGGGGGTAAAGTATCTTGTTTACAGGTTTGTATAGACCTAAAATCGCGACACTTGTTGATGATGAAAGCTATATGGTCTCACAATCTACTGTCATTTAATTTGTCTCCTGCTTTGCCTAGTTTCCGAGTTCCAACTTGTTTTCATAGACGATTTTGTCAAAATCACTTGGTGTCGCTAGGGCTTATTTGTTCTAGCCAGACGCTAGTGATAGCGAAAACGATGATCAGCCTTGCTCGTCACGGTTACGGTTAATTTCTTCAACCTAAACAGTGCGACATTAAGAATGGTGGATGCCCATCATGTAACAGGGGCCAGAAACGGTGGGTGCCGTTGTATAAACGTCGCGTGGACGTTGAATATACACAACCCATTGACATGTTGCACAGCGACATTAAACTGGTTCCCAGGGCTAACTGGTGGTATGATCAGAAGTGACCTGGCTTTCACAGGTTCGACACCGGGGCGCTTCTAAGCCCGATTTGACCCGATTTACGACAGTTTATCACGCTGCAGGTGCTTGTTATGTTTTGTACATCGACCACAGGGTTTTGTTGTTACTATAGGTGTCTTGGCTTTCACGTCATGTGTAACACGTGCAGATGTCGTCACGTTTTCCCACCCTCACAAGGGGTTTGATCTCTGCATTCCGCTTGCACTAATTGTCTCACACCCGGAGAAAGAAACATATGCACGCATATCATATATGGTAATGTTGCCACGGGCATGAAGCACCTGAGATTGTCACGGGGTCGACGTGGCGCACTTGGTTGAACGTCCACGTCCATTTGGCCATCTGTTATAGACATGTCTTTTTTCCAAGAAAAGAGCCTTGTTCGGTGAGCATCTTTTAAACGTCSCGTGGACGTTGAATATACACAACCCATTGACATGCACATCGACGTGAAGCTGRTTCCCAGGGCTAACTGGTGGTATCATCAGAAATGACCTGTCTTTAACAGGTTCGATGCCGGGGCGCTTTTAAGCCCGATTTGACCCGATTTACGGCAGTATTTCACGTTGCAGGTATCTGTCATGTTTCGTACATTGACCACAGGTTTTTGTTGTTTCTATTGATCAAAAGCCCTGTGTCTTAACTTTCACGCCATGAGCGACACGTGCGGGTGTCGTCACGTTTTCCCACCATTAAAGCCACCCGAAGCTAAGCCCCAGATTTGATAACACCCAGGTGTGATCTGTGCGTCCCGTTCGCACTGATTGTCTCACACACGGAACCCTTTTGCCACTGCTGTATAAACACAATGGGCCGAAACCACAATTATTGAGTTTTGGAATTACGACTATCTACCGGACAGGGCATGGACGTTTAAACATACCTACACATACACTTACGAATGGAAAGACAGAACTGGGGATTGGCTTTTGTCTAACAGTGCAGGTCCCATCCTCATGTGC
>VKKT01006988.1:19743-30699 GCA_008038995.1 Haliotis laevigata | reverse complement strand
ATCCTCCGAATCCATGTACCGTTATTGGTTCACACGACTAGCAAAAGCAATCAACATGTACAAATCCTTCAGCTTTTATTGACCGTAGTAACATAAAGACCTAACAAATATTTGATTAGTTTCAAAACAATTATTGAAACTGTATGAATGTGCATCACTCTGTTCCTTCTGTTTATCTTCTTAAAGCATGTCCTGTCTTAACGTTTTGACTTCTTCCGTGTTATCTTAGTCCAAATTATTATGGAATCAAGCGTTGGACTTTCTGTAGATAAACAGTCCTTCAAGCTAATGTCCATTTAGCGTACAGAGTTCTTGTTATCGGGCCCTGGGGTTAGACCATAGGGAATCAATCAGAAACACCGTAATTTGTTATCTCAAGCTTCTATTACGGAAATATTTATTGTGGAACTGTATTGATGTTGGCAAGAACATGATAATGAAATACTACCTAGGCATTATAACATGACACTGAGTATAATACGCTGTTTCCGACGCATGTTCAAAAAAACGACCAACTGCAATATTTAAGGCATCATAAAAAGATAATATCTTTACCAATGATTGGATGATTGAATCGTTTCGTGAAATGGTCATGATAAATATTCCTTTATTGGATTGCACTGGTGGAGGTTGACTCTGTGCCACCATGACAGCTGATCGAACGGATCAATAGATCATGTCATTTTTATAAACACTGGGTCGTTGGATATCGCCAAGATGGATAAGGACAGCAGTGAAACAGTGACTTTTCCTTGCACACGTAGTATCAGCCCGAGTTAATAGATAAGTTGGTAAGTGAGTTTAGTTTTACGCCGCACTCAGCAATATATTCCAGCTGTATGGCTGCCGTCTGTAAATAATCGAGTCCAATCGAGTGATTAACAGCATGAACATCGATCTACGCAATTGAGAACCGATCACATGTGTCAACCAGTCAGCTAGCCTGACAACCAGATCCTGTTAGTCGCCTCTTACGACAAGCATGGGTTACTGAAGATCAATTCTAACACGGATCTTTATAGAAAAGGGGCGGTGGAGTAGCCTTGAGACTAACACTTTCTCTGGTCACGCCTAAGACCTGAGTCCAAGAGATTTAGCATTTGTGCAGTCATGACCTAACCAGCACATTGACTTGCAAGTATCCGATTCCTACCCAGATCTGACAATGTGTTGTGGCCATCCTCTTTAATAATAGATCACTTGACTAACACTTAGTCTCAAATATTATCTGTTATGTATATCCCCCACCAAAATCCAAATGGATCTCTGAATAATGCAGGGTTTCATAGCTTCCAAAGAAGTTTACACTTGAGCAGGATAACCTTTTTATTTTTGGAGGTATGAGAGAGGGGCTACTGGAGAGCCGAAAGGTACAAGCTGGATTGAAGAATCCATTTATACATTGGTTATATCACTTTAATTTCATCAAAATTAGTTCCACGTGGTCACAATATGGTGACATTCCAACTTTGTTTTTCACGATCATGGTGTGACGGACGTCCTGTCGATTTGATTCATTTCCCCTGCCAGAAAATATGAAACACGCATTTAAGACGAAAAATACACGTACTATTTTCGTATGTTTGATCTGGCAAAAACTAATTACAAAAAWGGCATTTGTGAGGATGCAATATGAAACTATTTGGGGATTAAAGATGCAGTCACAGTTGGTTAAAAATACTTCATCAACGTGGATAAAATTCATTTTTTCTATTAAGGTTACACAGCATAAATACAGCCTCAATCATCAGGCAGTATTCCATGAGCTGGAATGTAAACATGCACAGTCTCATTAGGGAAAAAGAATAGGGCCGTATGGAGCATGGGAAGCAATCATCATAACACTCATCGGCGTCGTCGTCGTTGACATCGTTCAACTTAGTCAAATGATGAGTAGCATGAACATATCATAGATTGAATTCTTTGTAAAAAGCGTGAGATGGGAAACATGTGTCTTCAGCTCGGGAATAAACTCTCAGAGAAAAAGAGCATTGGAGCATTCTGTTAAAAGTTGACACGTTAACACACGTGTTTTCATCTGAATTACTTCAGGAAGGTCAACACTACTGACACATGTATGGATAACGATTGCTGAGTGCATACATGACAAGACAGCAGTACAATAATCTGTATGGAAGCGTCGCACTCACAAACTGAATGAAGTTGTTAACCATAAAAATATCAGTGTCGAACTTCCCAACTTTAGAAAAGCCACTCAAAGAAATTACCAAGTCAGCATGGTTATTACAAGGGTTACGTCCTGCAAAATATGTAATCATATGGTGAACCATTTGTCCTGTTTGAATTATGTCTTTAGTAGATACCCAATTAATGCTGAAATGAACATCTGCTGATCAATGCAACAAGTCATGTGACTGAGAAACTGTGTACAAGTTCTACTGGTCACGAGACGACGACAATGTTGAAAAGTGCTTCACGCCATTTGTAGAAGAAGATGTGGACACGTGCTGCATGTCAGGTGATTATGGAATTGCTGGGTCGTCCTGCAGGTCAGGTGTCTCATGATGTCTTGATGGGTGTGCCATGTCGTGATTATGAAACTGTTTACAAGTGTAGAATAAGAAACTGTTGATATGTGCTTCTTGACATGTGTAGATGAAGATGTTGGCACGTGACTATGAACCTGTTGAAACATGTTGCAAGTCATCTGTCTCATACTATGTTGATACTTGCAGACAAAGAAAGTGTCATGCCACGAAGAAAGTGTTGGTACGTGCTGCACTACATGTTTCAATGAAACGATTGGCACATGATGCCAAGTTCACTTGACTGTGGAAGTGTTGACACATGATGCAGTATGAGAGGTTTCATTACCTGTCAGGAGACAACATCACGTTAATGAGGCAATCAATCCGATAACAACCGGAAGTAGGAGTTTGAACAGCGGAAACTATTCGAGAGATTTCTACAGGAAGTCTGGCACTTGAGACTGTTTGTTCCTGTTCGCCACTAAGTAAAGCAAGCATATCACTCAACACTATCGTTTGCAAGTTGCACGGCCTTGATTGCATATTTTTCCTCTTGGTTCCATTCATGGAGAATACACATCTGATATGAATAATTGTACATGCGGCACATGTCATCTCGAGTAAATGGGTACATATATCCCTCCATGGCATCATGTGTAAATTGGTAGATATAGCTTCCACCACAAACACATGGTATCATGACTGTGTAATTGGGTACATATAGCTTTATTCCAATTTAACATCAGTATCAGAATGACCATTGGTTAAAGATATATGCACTAACTCCAAGATGTTATTTTCAGGAAATCTGTGATCGGTTACACTCTCCGCGCTTGTCGCCAGTGTTGGATAATGTTGCTTGTTTTTGCTGAGTACGTGTAATCAGAATGGGCCAAAAGAGAACATGGAATGCAAGGGTACCTCCAGCGTCTGTCCTGAACGATATCTGAAGCATGTTTGTGTTGCTTTGTTTAACGGTGACATTCTAGCCATCACCATACATACATACAGAGAGACTGACCAGAAGACACAAACACAGCTTTAAAAGGCATACTGCCTTATGTATTTATCGCATCGCGACTCATTTCATTTTGGGGTTCGTAGTTTTCACCCGGCCGAACTCAAGCTATGTGACGGCTGTTTGTAAACAAACGAGTCTGGACCAGATAATCTGATTGACACCAGGAGCCGTGTGGATACAGTCATCCACGTCAGCTAGCCAGACTACTCCTTAGTGACCTTTTCACAAGACATATTCATCGTATAAAAACAACAAATTGTGAATTCTGAAACTCTATATAATATGGAGACTTGGAAGGATACAATCAGTCAGAGCAAGACATGCATCGCCGTTACAAAATAAGACACGTTTTTCAGACGGCAACGCATAGAGTCTGTGTGTGTTTTTTGTATGGCGTCCAAAACGCAAATCTGGAGAAAGAAACGGATAAAAGTCTATCATAAAATGTAATTTGTGACGAAAACTCTAAACAGAATGTGTGTAAAACCTAACTGACAGTTGCGACATGGGAAACGGATGTGACCTTCACTTACAATAGTTTTTTTATTCATACGTTGTTTTTGAAGTTCTGTAAGGTTCTGTAAAGTTAAATTTTGGTAAATAATCCAGCTATAACCTACCGAGCGAGTACAGTGTACACTCACTTTTTATAGCCGCTAAATATGAACTCAACAAGAGAATGTTATGAATGTTTTTGAATGAGGTATGATAGTTGTGTTAAGGGCAGTTTGCAGTGTTTTGGTGCTGTCTTACACGTTTATAGCATTTTAATAACGTTTGTAATGTTCTGGTTGAATCCAATTTTCAAGCAAAAGCTTTCTTTTGCCCGGTAACGCTATTTGAACTGTTTATATGGAGTGGGTTATTGCTTCCAAATGGTGTTTTGTATATATGTAGGTATATTTGTCCAAGTAGTGGTTCTGTTGTTTCCTGTCTAGACAGTGATCTAGATAATAATGAAAATGGCAACATCTACAATTGTAATGTTGTCTGAAATACCTCCGGGATTAGTTTAAGTATCAATACCAGAAATAAATCACTGTTCATCTGGACGTTTGTAATAAATAGGCAGACAAACAGATGACAAGATTGATATCCAGTCYGATTTAAATAGGATACTTTGTAAATGACATAGATTGGTTTCTGTGTTTCTTTTTGGTTAGATTGATAGATGGATTGGGACATGCAAATAATATACAGAAATAATGGTAAATAAAGTGGCGTTGCATAGCCTGTGATAGTTTTACAGTATCGTGAAAACTGCATTTATGTATGTATATATGTATGTTTGTGTTTGTGCGTGCGTGCTTGAGACTGTGTTTGTGTGGGGGTGTGTCTGTTTCTGTCTGTCTATTTCAAATAGTCAGGACTAATGCCAGTTAATAACAGAGAATATGTTTTTTGCGATACAATGCCTGTACATACAAACACACATACAATATTTTCATCACCCAGTGTTTATACCGACATGCAAAATAAGCTTTGGATTCCATATTGTGAATTTTGTCCAATTAACACGGAACGTACAACTGCACCTAACGTACAGCGGGGATATTTTTGTAGGATGAACAAGGAAATGTTTACAACAGCAACCAGGAAGATGCTGTWMGGTGTAGCCTTCCTCAKTAGTGACATGTCTGTAGAGATAATTGGCAGTATACGTACCTAGTTGATGTATCTGCTCATCAGTCATGTACGTGCTACAAACAAACACGCAGCATGTGCGATATATGCATTTAAGTGCATGGARCCGTTACCAGTAAGACCTTGAGAGATGCAGAGATACGAAAGGAATGTWATCCTCCGAATCCATGTACCGTTATTGGTTCACACAACAARCATTTMAAGGCATCAACATTTACGAATCCTTTAGCTTTTATTGACCGTAGTAACATAAAGACATAATACATATTTGATCTGCTTCAAAATAATTATTGAAACGAATTGAATGTTCTCAATCATTCTGTTCCTTCTCTATATCTCATGTTTATCTTCTTGAAGCCTGTCCTGACTTCACCTTTATCGCCTTCCGTGTTATCCTAGTCCAAATAATTATGGAACCATGCGTTAGTCTTTCTGTAGATAAACAGTCCTTCAAGTCAATGTCCATTTTGCGTACAGAGCTCTTGTTATCGAGCTGTGGGGCTAGACCACAGGTGATCAATCAGATACACCGTTCTTTGTTTTCTCAAGCTTCTATTACGGAAATATTTATTGTTGAACTGAATTGATGTTGGCAAGAACATGGTAATTGAAATACAGCCTAGGTATTCAGCATCATAAAATGATAATGCGTATAATACGCTGTTACAGACATATGTTCCAAATAGCGCATGATTGCCTTATTTAAGGCATCAATAATTGCATTATTTAAGACATCATAAAGATTATATTTTTGCCAATGATTAGATGATTGAATCGTTTCGTGAAATGGTCATGATAAATGTTCCTTTATTGGATGACGTTGGAAGAGGTTGACTCTTTGTGCCATCATGACAGCTGATCGAACAGATCATGTCATTTTTATTAACACTGAGTCGTTGGATATCTCCCAGATGGATAATGAAACCGGTGCAACAGTGACCTTTCTTTGTAAGGGTTCAAGCCAAAACGTTTATTACACAACTGTCTCGTTTCCTGTTGACTGGGTTTCGTCCTATTGCGCCACTTAGTACAATAACCAGTCCAGAATTTTTAGATCAATTCATTCAACTGGATACATAAATATTAATCAGTATTATTTGATACATCTAAGCGTTTGTATATTGCAACACTACGCCCCTTCTAATCCATACAAACACGTCGTGCAGCGTGCTCTGTCGTACAGCGTACTCTGACAGATGGAAATCTGGAAATCGTGGAAATCTCAAAACGAGGCTCGGCCGCTAGGAAGGTTTGGCGGTCTGGTACGGACTTGATATTATATCAATCACATTGTGCGTTCCATACTACACTAAATAAACGCATAACAACACATAACAGATGTAACCAATGAGCCAGGTGAATTGTGAATCGTTTTACGACCTCATCATTTTACGGCCTCATCAAAGGCTGTGAAGTCTTAGTTATGGTCAAGCTGCCTACACCTCGCCATAAAATATAGAAAAACGATGTTATTAAAGTTTTAAAATTAAAACTAACTGTAAATTCAATTTTCTTATAAAACAATTCAGTGTAACCATAGTTGTTTGTGGTGTCTCTTTTCACTTTCACACGGGAAAATTCGGATCGGCTGAAAAGTAGGTCATTGTCTGGATAGATAAATGAGACTCATGTTTCGGTTTTAGTGACTTTGTTTAGCAGGAGGCGCGCACACCTAGTATCAGCTCGGGTTAGTAGATAAGTGAGTGAGTGAGTGAGTTTAGTTTTACGCCGCAGTCAGCAATATTCCAGCTATATGGCGGCGGTATGTAACTACGCGGGTCTGGACCAGACAGTCCAGTGATCAACAGCATGAGCATTGACATATACAATTGGGAACCGATGACATGTGTCAACTAAGTCAGTGACCCTGATCACCCAATCCCGGTAGTCGCCTCTAACGACAATCATGTTTTACTAAAGATCAGTTCTAGCCCGGATCTTCACTGGTCTTAATAGATAAGGGGAGGTGGAGTAGCCTTGTGATTAACACGTTCGTTAGTCACGCGGAAGACCAGAGTCCCAGAGATTTATGATTTGAGCAGTTCATGACAAAGCCAACACATTGACTTGCAAGTACCCGATCCGTACCCAGATCTGAAAATATGTCGTGGACCACTCCGCAAGTTCGTCGGGAGAAAACCTCTTTAATATTAGATCACCTGACTAACATTAAGTTTCAAATATTATCTTTTATATGTATCCCCCACCCAAATCCAAATGGATCTCTGAACAACGCAGGATTTCAGAGCTTCCAAAGAAGTTTACACTTGAGCAGGACTATGTTTTATTCTCAGTGGTATGAGAGACAGGCTAGTGGAATTCTATAAAGTGTGGCCAAACCTACAAGAAGAATATAAAAAATCCATTTATCAAGTGGTTATATCAGCTAAATTTGATCAAAATCAGTTCCACGCGGTCACAATATGGTGACATTCTATCTTTCCAAAATGGCATTAGTGGGGGTGCAATATGAAACTATTTGGGGATTAAAGATGCAGTCACAGTTGGTTTAAAGTACTTCCATCAACGTAGATGAAATTCATTTCTCCTATTAAGGTTACACAGCATAAATACAGCCTCAATCAGGTATGTCATATGAGCTCGACCTGTAAACCTGCACAATCTCATTAGGGAAAAAGATATGGCTGTATGGGGAATAGGAAAGCAAGCATCATGGCACTCCTCCGTCTCCTCCTCCTCTTACACATCATCATCATCATCATCATTATCATCATCATCCTCGTTGTCGTCGTTGTCATCATTATTATCAGCGTTCAAATTAATGAAAGCAAAAGGGGTCAAATGATGAGTAAGATGAAAATACCATAGATTGAATTCTTGGTAAAAAGCGTGAGGTGGGAAACATGTGTCTTCAGCTCGGGAATAAACTCACCAAGAAAACGAGCATCGGAGCATTCTGTAACAGTTAATACGTTAACACGTGTTATCATCTGAATTACTGGAGGAAGGTGAACAGTGAGAACACTTCTGACAAACGTATGGATAACAATTGCTGAGTGCATACATGGCTAGACAGCAGTACAAGAATCTGGAAGGAAGCGTCGCACTCACAAAATAAATGATGTTGTTAACCATAAAAGTGTCAGTGTCGAACTTCCCAACTTTAGAAAAGCCACTCAAAGAAATTACATTGTCAGCTTGGATATTACAAGGGTTACGCCCTGCAAAATATGTAATCATATGGTGAACCATTTGTCCTGTTTGAAATATGTCTTTAGCAGAAAACCAATTAATGCTGAAATAAACATCTGCTGATGAATGAAGCAAGTCATGTGACTGAGAAACTGTGTACAAGTTCTACTGGTCACGAGACGACGAAAGTGTTGACATGTGCTTCACGCCATTTGTAGAAGAAGATGTGGACACGTGCTGCATGTCATGTGATTATGGAATTGCTGGGTCGTCCTGCATGTCAGGTGTCTCATGACGTCTTGACGGTGCTGCATGTCGTGATTATGAAACTGTTGACAAGTGTAGAATAAGAAACTGTTGACACGTGCTTCTTGACATGTGTAGATGAAGATGACAGCCTGATTGCATATTTTACTCTTGGTTCAATTTATGAAAAAATACACATCTGATATGAATAATTATACATGCAGCACATGTCATCACGTGTAAATGGGTACATATATCGCTCGCGCCACACACAATTGGCATCATGTGTAAATTGGTACATATAGCTTCCACCACAAACACATGGTATCATGTGTAATTTGGTACATATGGCTACATTCCAATTTAACATCAGTATCAGAATGACCATTGGTTAAAGATATATGCACTGACTACAAGATGTTATCTTCAGGAAATCCGTGATCGGTTACACTTTCCGGGCTTGTCTCCAGTGTTGGATAATGTTGCTCGTTTTTGCTAAGTATGTGTGATGAGAATGGGCCAAAAGAGGACAGGGAATGCAAGGGTGCCTCCAGCGTCTGTCCTGAAAGGTATCTGAAGCATGTTTCTGTTCCTTTGTTTAACGGTGGCATTCTAGCCATCACCATACATACAGACAGACAGTCTGACCAGAAGACACAAACACTGCTTCTAAAAGCATACTGCCTTGTGTATTAATCGCATCGCGACTCATTTCATTTTGGGGTTCGTAGTTTTCACCCTGCAGAACTCCAGCTGTGTGACAAAGGAGTCTGGACCAGACAATCTGATTGCCGCAAGGAGCCATGTGGGTACAGTCATCCACGTCAGCTAGCCACACTACTCCTTAGTGACCTTTTCATATTCATCGTATAAAAACAACAAATTATGAATTCTGAAACTCTATATAATATGAAGACTTAAACTTTTGGAGGGATACAATCAGTCAGAGCAAGACATGCATCACCGTTACAAAATAAGACACGTTTTTCAGATGGCAACGCGTAGAGTCTGTGTGTGTGTTTTATATGCCGTACAAAACGCAAATCTGGAGAAAGAAACGGATAAAATTCGATCATAAAATGTAATTTGTGACGAAAACTCTAAAATGACTTGCCACTGACATAAATTCAATCTGCTGCTTCTTACTTTCTTTTTGTAACGACACTCAGGTAGATGTGTTTCTTATTTTCATGTTTTAATCACCTGAGCCCGAGTGCTACGTCACCTTATATAATACAGCTGCTTTGTATTTGGATTAAAAGCAGTTTGTATCTCCAGCAGTGGATGGCAGTGTCAATATTATTTGGACGACGTTGGTAAACGTCATCATGTTGGTGACGTAATTACCCATTTCATCAACACAGTCAACTTAAGGAAACAAATGTGTGAAAAACCTAACTGACAGTTGCGACATGGGAAACCGATGTGACCTTGACTTACGATAGTATTGTATTCATATGCTGTTTTTGAAGTTCTGTAAAGTTTGGTAAGGTTAAATTTTGGTAAATAATCCAGCTATAACCTGCTGAACGAACACAGTGTACGCTCACTTTTTATAGTTGCTAAATATGAACTCAACAAGAAAATGTTATCGATGTATTTGAATTAGGTATGGTAGTTGTGTTAAGGGCAGTTTGCAGTGTTTTGGCGCTGTCTTACACGTTTATAGAATTTAATAACGTTTGTAATGTTCTGGTTGAATCCAATTTTCAAGCAAAAACTTTCTTTTGCCCGGTAACGCTATTTGAACTGTTTCTATGGAGTGGGCTATTGCTACCAAATGGTGTTTTGTATATATGTAGGTCTATTTGTCCAAGTAGTGGTTCTATTGTTTCCTGTCTAGACAGTGATCTAGATAATAGTGAAAATGGCAACATCTACAATTGTAATGTTGTCTGAAATACCTCCGGGATTAGTKTAAGTATCAATACCAGAAATAAATCACTGTTCATCTGGACGTTTGTAATAAATAGGCAGACAAACAGATGACAAGATTGATATCCAGTCCGATTTAAATAAGATACTTTGTAAATGACATAGATTGGTTTCTGTGTTTCGTTTGGATTGGATTGATAGATGGATTGGGACATGCAAATATGTCAGAAATAATGGTAAATAAAGTGGCGTTACATAGTCTGTGATAGATTTAAAGTATCGTGAAAACTGCATTTATGTATGTATGTATGTTTGTGTGTGTGTGTGGGCGCGTGCGTGCGTGCGTGCGTGCGTGCGTGCGTGTGTGCGTACTTGAGACTGTGTTTTTGTGAGTGTGTGTCTGTTTCTGTCTGTCTGTTTCAACTAGTCAGGACTAATGCCAGTTAATAACAGAGAATATGTTCATGCGATACAATCCCTGTACATACAAACACACATACAATATTTTCATTACCAAGTGTTTCTACC
>VKKT01006979.1:29032-41423 GCA_008038995.1 Haliotis laevigata | reverse complement strand
ACAGATGGTGCATGCAAAAACAAGAATTTGTTTTCAGCTGAGAAGATTTTATCCTTCTTCCTTAATAGTTCTGAACAGGTTTGGCACGCTGGAAAAAAGACGTTAAAAGTGTAGCAGATTTGTGAGTATATCTGACATATATATCATAAATGAGATTACATCGGGACAGATGAATATGCTTGCACAGATCGTTTGCGAACAATTACAGTCAAAGGCAATATACTATAAGCATTTGAAATATGCATGAATGACAGAGGGATGTTGACGAAGGAATGATTGTTGGCATTTAAGGCTGAAGAAGAAGGATCATCATGAAGCAGAGAAAATTAGCAGAAGCTAATGTCTAGAGTTAAAGTTGTGAAATTATTAAGGGATACTGGTTGAAATATTGATCAGTATTATGAAGAATATAATATAACAAATCAACAGAGGGGTATATCCTACAGACAATACAATATGTATGAACATATTCACATGTGTAGTAACGTTCTTAACAAAGAAAGATTGAAACGAAACATATTTTACGTTCCAGAATTTGCGTGGGTTTCAATACCATTCCCTGTAAAAAACTGTGTCCCAAAATATCCCACAATGTTTCAATTTTCAGGAACAACCAATTATGTCCCTTTCCTACAGTTGCACTGTTTCATCGCGGGTGTTCAGAATGTGGAATTGGCAGCTCACGATGCAAAGTCGATGCTGTCGAAGTATATAAAAATGTACACACACAATAACAAAGAGACCAAAAGAGAAAATAAACCTGTAGAACCTCTTTTAGAGTGGGTTAAGTCAAAACACGAGGGGAAAGAATTGCAATAAAACCTGTTGTGTCCCAGTCAACTGCCATCCAAAGTCTGTCTGCCATGCATGAATAGTTTGTAGCTGTTCCTACTGACAAGGCTTCAAATAACATAACCATTACATGTTAACATACCTACATGAACTGTTTGATAAAAAAACTTGGCACAGGGGCTATATCAAATAATGCCACATAAAAGGTCTTTATGTTAAGTAATGTGCCGAAACCATTCATTGTTACCATCTACTTTTGACTTTAAGAAAATTACTATTTTGAACTGGATTTCAACATTCAATAACATCCGTACAAAGATATACTGCCTGGTCCAGCAAATACATACAACCACATCCTTGACTCAAAGATTAACCTTTACCCTTAATCCAGGAAGAATGTTCTCTGTATACACAGGAAGTACTTGATACAAGCGGGATCAATACTACGTAGATTCTTTTCAGCTTCAACGTTACACATCACTATCCCACATGACAAACTAGAAGAAAAATATTCATTTCTTGATCCATGGATATCTATCCTATCAGGTTCAGAACAATTTGTCCGAAATGAACGTCTTCTAGAGTTTACTGCAAAATTAATATGTGAAACTCTGTAGTTTTTCTGATCACCAGAAAATTGTGTTGGCACACGAAATTGTGGTCACATGAAGGGTTGCATTTCACAAAAGAGCATGCACTGCATGCACACTGGGTGGTTCACCACGGTTTAAATGGGTGGATGCATCAGTTACCCTTCAAGATGGCCGCCACTTGGTATACAAAAATATTGCATTTCACAATAAAGTCGCAAAGATTTGTCGTATTTGAATGGTCTTGCTGTCAAAACACACATTTTTTACTAATAGAATCCGAATTTTGAACTATGTTTCTACTCTCTAGCTTCCTTGTACAATATCAGTCCCAGAATCATAATTAGGGTAAAAAGTGACGACATATTATTGGATAGACATGTACGCAGTAGGCTTACACTTACTGTCTTGCCGCCTGGATGACATTATAACTAACTTGTCCTCATCGTAGATTTCAGGCCAGAGCCACTTGATCTACTTGGCTACTGCATATATTGGCTAGTCAGCAGCAATGACTGGCACCTGCCCGGGGTTCAGAAATGCCACTATCTCCTTGATCTTGTCCATAACATGCCTGACTGCAGCAAATGAGTGGGCCTGGTCTCACAGCAGAGACAAAAGTGAAGTAATGCTGACATCAAATGGTTTTCCTCTCTTCTGTGAAGCATGGTGGGCTGACCAAGTCACATCAACTGGCCCATCTGTCACAGTGACCTTTCCCAGCCACGCATACTCCATTGCCAGTTGTGGCCTTAATAGACTGGTGTCTGGGTATGTCACACCATTCTGGGAAGGAGAGGGTTTCTTGGTGAAAAAGGCGGGTCGAACATTGGTGAAAGAGTTCGGAAGTTCACGAACAGTCTTCACTTTCTCTTCTCCAAACTTCAGTTGTCCGTGCTCTTCATCTTTGTTTTCTTTGGCTGGGTGCTGGAAACCAGAGATGCTGGTTCCATGGAAAGAAGTGGTCGCTGTCGTTGCAGTGGGATTGTGGTGTATGTTGTCCATGGCTGAAGTGATGAACAGCCCTTTTTGCAGGACTGGTGGACAGACCACCCCATTTTCCACGTACTTGTTGACTATATCTCCCAGCTGTGCATATATCTCTAGCCCCCTGCCGTATGCATTTCATGCTGATTTCATGCTCGTTTAGCATTTCCACCAATGTGCTCTTTCTGGTCTTTGTGTAGACTGGGAATGGGGTTTCTTTGTCTTTGGAGTGTCTGTGAGTTGCTGCTCTTTCTTTGAACCTTGCGTAGGAGTTGTACTGAAGCAGCTGAGCAATTGTTAGGTCTGTCTTTGATGCACCAAACCTCGATGGACATTTGATATCTGCTCCGTGTTCAAGCCTGTCACAAACTGAAGAAGAGTGCACACCTCATGGAAAGTTCCGTCAAATATGTACTTGTGGTGCAGCATATGTCTTCTCAAGATGTTAGTTGCTTTGCCAAGGATAATAGCTTCACTACAATAGTCAGAAGCTTCTGACAAAAGCCCACATCTTTCTGGAAAACCAGAAGAACACCCCTTCCCTGTTTGTGAGCTTCCAGCTCAGGTATTTGTGACAGCAGGGTTTCTGCCAGTCTTGTGGAGTCGACAGCAGGTGCATCAACACCCAGCTGTTCCAGGCGCCGGGCATACAGATGTACTATGTCTGCAAGTCAGAAGCAAAATGGTATTTTAGCTCCTGTGCAATAGTATCTCCGCCACTGTATCTTGCAAGAAGTTTTCCATCATATTAAGTTTGGGCACATTCATTTTCCAGCTAAATGTCAGGATGGGTCTTCTTTGTCACATATGAAGCACGCCTGACCTTGCGGCTGGTTCTACGCAGCTTGGTCTGGCATTCTACTGGCTTAGCACTCTCTGCTCTTCTTTTTCTGGCTCTCTGAAGTTTTGTGCTATTGAACACAAGGCGACAACTATGGTGATATTGCGTCTTGCTTCTCCTAAGAGTTTCTTCAATGCCACCACCATCATCAAGTCAGACTGCATCCAGAACAATCGGCATCTCATTAATTGCGTGAAAGAAGGGAATGTTAGTCGCGATCATAGTGTAGCCTTCATGTTCTTGTGGTTGTTGAACACTTGGTGACTTGAGCTCTTCACATATTCTTCTTCTTCATCTGGCAAAGACAACACCTGCTCCAGTCAGTCCGGAATTTAGACGGTCCTGTATCTGTATTTGCCATCTTGGTGAATAGTTATCCGGGTATCACAATATAATATTTATCTGTATTTAGTGAATCAAGGCCGAGGGGTTATCCGTTTACCACCTTGATCACATTCACGCACAATATGGTATGGGATATGACTAGGTTCGGGGATAAAAATATATGACCTACACCTTGCCCAATCGTTCATCCAGTATCATTTAAGTCTCAAGCGATCTGTACACCAACCAGGTATCGACATGCAAAGCAATGTAAAGCCCCGTTACCCTTGGCTCGGCTCTACCACACCCTGTCAGTTCAGGCGAGGCAATCTAACTAAACATCTATGTTAAACCACACTAGCTAACTGATGCGGGGCTAATTAGATAGCATTTAGGACACTAAACTTATTATTTAGCTGTACTAAGCTAATTATTTAGCTGATACTGAACCCCATGCAGAGTTACATAACAACGGTGCCATCAGTGTTCCCTGGTTGTGCGCTGACATCCGGTCAGTTGAGCTACTACTCTATACCATCCACTGCAAGTCTCTCAACGTCCAAATGTCTCAACACCCACCCCACACCCTCACACTTCGTGTCATGTCCAGCTTGGAAGCCTTCCACAGAAAGATGCTACAGATACAAAACCTCAAACACAACTGCGATATAAATTACCATGCATTTTAGCAGAGTCAGACGTAACACGAACCTCTTATTTCGCAGAATGTTAGGGTTTTGGGACTGATAGATGGTACAAGGAAGCAAGTGAATGAGTCCAAGGTTCACAATTCGGATTCTACATATTCAGAAATGTATGATTTGAGGCCAAGATCGTTCAAATAGGACAGGTCTCTGCGATTGTATTGCGAAATACAATATTTCTTTATATTCAATGGCGGCCATCTTGCTTTTTTAGGTGGCTAGCGGGTTTTATCAAAAGAGTAATCCCCAAGGAGTATGTGTGCCAGTTTTGGTGCTTGTTTCCGGAAGTGAACGATTCTCAGTTCAGTTATCTGCTCCAGTAGTATATATTCTGGATCCATTACCTTGTTCTACCACCGCAAATTACCCACCCTTGATTTTCATGTATTTTCTTACAAACGCTGAACATCCAAATGAGGGAATTGTCAAGCGAGATAATTTGTAATTACCCTGAAACCAAATCTACATGGCATTGAAGACATTATTTCAATAATAGTTTTCTTGCAAGCTCGATCATGACCAATGGGAATTGCTGCAATATTGCTGATACTGTCCAAGCCACCAACACTTTCGCTGTGTCAGTCCTCTCTCATTCTTTTGGAGTATTTGATTGGACAAAACCACCTTTTGACCGGTTTTGCCTGTGACACAAGCCCACACCCTTCATTCCTATTTTAATCATTTAAATATACCAATTAATTCAGGATGTAGGGATTTTATTATTGATAGAATGATATCGTGTACTTTTGCACATGTTTATGGTGAAGCATGTCAAGGCTAATTATGAAATAAAAAATTAATTTCATTTTTTAATCTACCTCTATAGATGCACTACAATAAAAACACTTGGTGGGTTTGAACAGTTAGTAACAGGTGCTCTTGAAAAGATTGATTTTCAAATGAGATTTGAAACTTGTCGGAAAGTTTAATGTTGACTGGTAGAGAATTCCACAGACATTGAGCTGCACGTCGGAAAGATTGCTTGCCGAATGAAGTTAAGCAGATCTTGGGGTCTGTTCACAGGAACTTTTTCTGGGAATGAAGAGTTCTGGCTGGGATGTATTCTGTGATTGCACAAGATTGTGTAGACACTTATAGACAGTGTAGAGGAGCTTACAGTCAATGTAGGGATTTGAGAACAGGAGTTATGTGATTATGACTTGGATTTTAAAGAAGCAATTCGAGCTGGTGTATTCTATTTTTGCAGAAATGGATTAATGAAGGGTGTTGAACTTGTGTGTAAGTGAGGAATGCTGATTCATGTTGAGGAGGGAGAGAATTGGGTCCCAGAACAGAGCCTTATGGTACACCATAGGACAAGAATGCCTTCTTGGAGAGTTTACTGCCACTAGCACTGCCTGACTTTTGTCAGTCAAATATGATGGGAACCATCTGCAATCTGAACGAGTTTTGTATTGTGTTCCTGAGAAGACAAATACATCCAGACCAAAAACAAAATTGTTCAAACACAAACATTTGTTTTAAAACAGATTTGGGTGCTTTGTTAATCAGTGTCAACAAACTCAAGATAAAGGAACCATATTTATGGTGCCATTCAAGGTTTGATTTGGCAAATGACCCGTCTGGCACTTGCCACTACCTACTTTAATATATAGTTAAATGTCCTTTTCAACTATTCTGAACCACAAAAGAAATGTCGCATTGATAGCGGTTTCTTAAAGCACACACTTTAATTCACTCTAATTAACAATCAAAACGGAGGATTGAGTCCAAACTTGACAATTATGGTTAACACATTTTCGGGATCATATTTAGAGTTCACACAAACAAAATCACCAAAAATGGTACCATTCAGGTACCCCAAAGTCAGTATTGTGTGTGGCCTCTATGGGCATCGATGGAAGCATTGCGTCGTCTGTACATGGAATGAATTAGCCGGTTGATGAAGACCATAGGCACTTAGGCTCCTACCCTGTGAAATGCCTGATCGAGTCTAGCAGCAGTTGTCGGCCTTAGGTGGTGGTCATTCAGTCTTCTTTGAATCTCATCCCGAAGGTGTTCTGTTCAACTTAATCAAAACTGAGTGCAGGCTATTGTAGAGTTTGGATGACATGTGCAATTGATACACCGACGAGGCGTCTCGGCCTCTGCTGCTGAGAAACGGCGTTTATTCGTACCTGGACGATTGGTCGAGATCCGACGAAACACGATTACCTCCCATGGACCGCTTTTACAGTCACTTGACCGACTCGGTCATCAGTGAGGATGATTACTCACATGCAACAAACGTGTGGGATAAAGTAGGCTGCAAGACTTTGGGCGACTACCACGATCTCTACTTGAAAACGGACGTGCAGCTGCTAGCCGACGTCTTTGAAACGTTCAGCAAAACCTGCCTGAAACAATACAGCCTGGATCCTGCCTGGTACTGCAACAGTCCTAGTCTCTCCTGCGACGCCTTGTTGATAAAGACCGGTGTGGAATTGGAACTGCTGACTAACTACGACATGCACCTGTTCACCTGTTCAAATTCAACCAGCCTGTTTACGTGGGGATGTGCATCCTGGACTTGTTAAAACACCTGATGTATGACTTTTTCTAGAACGAACTCAAAACGGAATAGCGATTGTTGCGAGGTGCTGTACACGGACACGGATTCGCTGCAGATGGAAACCCACACCAAGGACGTGTACGAGGACATGGCGAAACATGTGCACCTGTACAACACGAGCGATTATCCCAAAGACCATCCACTGCACAACCAAGTCAACAAAAAGGTGCTCGGAAAGATGAAGGATGAATGCGCAGGCACGCCAATCGCAGAATATGTAGGCCTGAGACCCAAAAGGTATTCATCAAGAAAACCGATGATGACAAAATCAGAAAAGCAAAAGGTGTGAAAAGATACAAGGTGAAAAAACACATCAGGCCCTGTTCTAGAAACAGACCTTCAAACACCAAATAAACATGCTGAGAAGTGAGAAGCACGCGATATATAGTCTGAGAATTAACAAGACGTCGAATTAACAAGTAAGCCAAGACGAGAATTAACAAGTATGCCCTGACCATTGTGGATGTCACCAGTCGCTACAAAGAGCCTGAACCGTTGATGACGAAAGACTCGTCCGAAGTCGCGAGTTCATGGTACGCGAGTTCATGGGAGCCGTATCGCAGCTGTTAGCCAAGCACAAAGTCAAAGTCAGCCGGGGTACAGCCGGAGCGCATCAAAGTCAAGCCATAGACAACAGATTTAATCGCGCCTTGGCTGAGCGGCTATTCCTCCACCAGTACTCCCAAGATTTGATAAATCCCGAAAAACAATCGACGTAATGGGTCGCACGTTTGCTCGTGTGGTGACGGCCATCAACAATAAAATCACCAGACTCATGGGCAAGAGACCAGTAGAAGCCATCAAAATGAAATCCGTCACCATCGAATCGTCCGGACCACCTCGCGCCAAAATAGAGAAACAACTACTGGACAGGATCAGCATGAGATATTTGTAACAGCCGGGTGAACACAAGGGAGATAGCAGAAAACGTTCAACGGATCCAACATGGTCGCTGAAAACCTACAGCATTGACCGAGTCGATATCCGAGATGGTGAACCCAATCTGTATTGATCTTCATGGGCCAGTCAGACCATCCGTCAAAGAAGAATTACAAGTTGCTTCCCAGCTCAGCGTAGCTCAGCGAGTCACTTATCGATCACCGTACACACAGAGAGGGAGAGAGACGGACAGCCGTGCATAGATTACTATGATTTAACATCTAGCTATCGGAGCTGTGGTGGCTCAAGTCACAGGTGACTCGACAATGTGAGTTCGTATCCGGTGAGGTCTCTGTGGATGTTTTGCAACTTGCAATTTCGCTACTGCAAGGCATCAATAGCATACTAGTATCAGAGAAACCTTGCACAGGTGTCTTCTGAGAGCGGCCCTCTCAATACGAGAGGTTAAATGCAGTCGACACAATCCCTTAGGGAGGAAGCTGCGGTAATAATGACAAATACGCCTAAAAATTGTAAAGCACAATATTGCTATTCGTATTGATGTAAATGGTCTTCTAACCAGAATAACCTGAGCATTTTAATGATGAATATAGTGACGGACGATATCGTACATCGCTTTGTTAGAGCCATATTTTTTCCAGATACAAAACTAAACGTCATCACTCCAAGCTGTATTTAGAGTTAGCTCCCTCCACAACTCGAACCACTGATAATACGGTTTCTGATGTTGGTAACGTTTTTTTCACTTCATGCTCTCGTCTTCGTGTATGCGCATGTTTCGCCACATACATGTTTGGAAAAGGAGCAAGAAAAGATTGCCAGTTCAGTGTCTCGAAAATAGTGGCCACAGCAAGTACAAAACAAGGTATCTGTTCCCCGTCACTGTATTCCTTCCGAATGAAAGTAATGGGTCTGCAAACACCCAATGCCCAATACCAGCAGACCAAACGGATGTCATTTACAATTATCGTTTTACTGTAATATACATGTACATATATTTCGCTTACTTTATCAATAGTCACATTTTAATTACCAATATGATAAACAGGCGTTTTGAAGTCATGTAATATAAGTGTCATTCACCTTAATCTTTTAATCACAATTTATAAGTCTATTTTTGTCATATATGCAATGACAATGTTCAAAGTGAAATCTATCTATCCGTGGTAAACATTCAGATGATTTTAGCATCCCCTCTGAGTCCTCTGTGCTGAAGGTGTGAAGGACGTAAACATACCATGTTTCGTAAACATACCTAGCAGCTTTTGTTTTATGTCATTTTCATGTGTGTGAGTAGCTCGTAAATACTACACATTAGAAACATACAGTTTGGGTAATGTCTGTGTCGCTTTTCTCCTTGCTTAGGAGGCAGAACCGTAATGAATAGGGTCGCAACAATAGTCCCGGCTAGAGATCTCAAGAATGAATCATGACACGGGTGCTCGAGGAAAGTCGAGGTGACCCAGCCCAACCGGTGAGACACACAAACAAATCCGAGGCGAAATGCAAGAAAAGTGCCTATCATGTAGAATCTCTCATCAGCAGTAAACGTTTCAGCCAATAATTAGTAAGACACCTCCCACCCTCCTGAAAGTCTTGTCGCCTTGGAACTGGCAACAACAAACTGCTTGGCTCACACAGTCCACTTCTAAGATTTGAGGACGTAGGTTACAAGGATCAAGATTGAGATTAACAGTATTAACTGCATGAAAATGATGCAAATTATMAATTTCATATRTTTTATAGTCGAGAAGAATTTTACTGTATATAAACAAAGAAAGGGGCAGGGTTCAAATCACAAACTTGAAAAGGTACATTGGGAAGTTATAAACGTTTGATATAGTGTCACTGAAATACTACTATAATAACGGGCAAGAGAGCAGATATATATACTGAACCACAAAAGAAACTTCACCTTTGAAAACCAAATGCATGATTTTGTTCTTACAAAGAGTTGTTTCTATAATGATTGTATCCTTTTGTTAACATGTTTTTCTATCCAAATTGACAGTTATTACCAACATCAGTGTGTGTTTTGATGAAAAAAGCATACCGACCAAACGCACCTAAAAAGGCAGACGTTGTAAGAAGCTTCGTATAACATTCGTGAAAATGAAAATGCACGTGCATATCGTGACAACCCTTCAAATGAATACGAGTCCCAAGCTCGCCTGAAATCATTTTTGTTTTGACACAATCGCCATGGCACGACTTAAAAGAGATCAGAGGGCAATTGCAAGTTGGCCAGACTGCACGGAGGGTAGCAAATCATTTCAATGTTCATGTTAGGACAACAGGAGTGGTATGAGGTCACTAACAGCATCCAAGACCATCAGCGCAGTGGGCGACATTCAGTAACATTACAACGTCAAGACCGACAGATCTGCAGGATCGCTTCCCCAGAGTGACGGAAACAGCACGCCAGACCATTTGGACTGACAACAGACCCATCAGTGTCGATACAATGCGTCGGCGTTTCCGCAGAAGAAACCTCGTATTCCTGTCCTCACCACTCATCACCGCCTAAACCGACTTCAATGGGCACCACAGCATCGCAATTGGCGTTATCGACAATGGAGAACTGTTCTCTTTTCTCATGAGAGCCGATATTGTGTTTCGACATGAAAGAGACTCGTGGGGTGGTCCAAGCATCATGGTGTGGGGTACAATCGGTCTGAACCGGATAGTTGGCACCGTGGTGTTCCAGAATTTCGGTCAAGTCATAAGACCCCCACCATGTACCACATTTTGGACGTTACAGAAATCACATCTTCCAGCAAGACAACGCTCGTGCCCACACTGCCAGAGCAACATTGGACTTCCTAAGACAACATGGCATCCAAACACTACAATAAGCTGCACTTAGCCTGGGATTTGATTCCAATAGAGCACCTTTGGAACGAGATTCAAAGAAGACTGAATGACCTCCAACCAAAGCCGATGCAACGCTTTCATCGATGCTCATGGTGGCCACACGCAATATTGACCTTTGGGTATTTTAATGGTACCATTTTTGTTTGTGTGAACTCTAAATGTGATTCCCGAAAATGTGTTAACCATAATTGTCAAGTTTGAACTCACTCCTCCGTTCTGATTGTTAACTAGAGTGAATTGTGTGCTTTAAGAAACCGCTATCGGTGCGACATTTCTTTTGTGGTTCAGTATATTTCCTTTGGATGAACGTTTTTTTAAATCTGTAGCTGATATCACAATACACGTGGTTCAGTCATCAGGGGAAACAGCAAAGACCGACAATGATGGGTGACTTCATGTAACAACCATTCTCTCTCAACTCAACTAGGCAAATTGAACTCACTGAGCCGCTGTGCTGACAAACTGTATGAGTATTATAACCCTGGTCTAATGGAGGTTGACCAGCACTGGTGTTCCACATGGTCCAAATATGGAGCATTGATGAAACATCTGGTGTAGCATAAAGCCCTATTGCCCTTGGCTTTTGACGAGCTCCAGATTTTTTCATTTATATTACACAACTATAACTAAAGAATTTATATGTTTTACAGTTTTGGAAATCGTACGTTGTTTTCGAGTATGACTTCTTTGTTCAACAGTATAAATAATCCCAAAACGGAACAAAGGAACAATCCCAAAGATTCGAAGGATTGGGAAAGTCAGTGTATTGCCGCATGAAGTGTTCATTGCTCTATTAGTTAGTATTATTTGACACAATTATGATGAGTTATTCTTCAGTGATGGTATATGATGGCATGTGCAACATTGCCCTAACAAAGGCGGTGACGTCACAAAGAGTAGTGATCTGTTTTACCTGATATTTCACGATCAGCTTCTGTCATTGTCCATCAAGAACTTTCATGGATAAATGAGATGGTTCATTATCCACACCTGCAAATTATGAAAGACACCTTGTTATATTCATACGACAAAACCATTTCAAAGAAAACCAAAGACGGTAGTAAGCATTTATAAAATTCATCAGACCTGTGAGGTTATTTTGTATTTTAAGTGGGTGACAACTTGCTTCAAATGTCTGAAACATGTTGTTTTTTCTTACAATTCCCAGTCCTCAGTTCGGACACTATGATGTTCTTAAGCAAACTATTTGAATCACTTAAATATTGTTTCAGACAGACATGAAATGAAACACAAAACATGCGTGTATCTCTTCGACATTAGCCTTACTGAATAACCTTTAAATGAATATATCGTAGAACAAAAACACTGCTTACAGATCCGACTCAGAGGCCACTCTAAGTTCACAAATATATTTTAACAAGAAATCAAATAAAATCAATTAAATTAAAAATTCAATGATGTAAAAACAAACTCGATACACTTTATGTTGCCTTTTTGTACATGGAGCCTGTCCATCATGGAGAAAACTTTCATATTGAGTTGAATTTCTGTCTTGTATTCAGTTATTACAACGTGCAAGCTTTATGTTACAGTGAACCTGGTTATGGGCGTATTGGTTGGTGGGAGTGCTGTTCATATGGGACGAACCATTTCAAAAGTAATTGAAAAGACATCATTGTCATACATAAATCGTTTTTCAGTCATAAAAGCTGCTTTAAGACTCAAAAGCTATCGCGAGATGCTTTTTTCAGTCAACATGAGTCACATGATGCCTTCATCATTATTTGCCTGACAAAGAAATTCATTGAAGTTGTATGGATATTCACTCTTGGTTTGTTTGTTTTTG
>VKKT01006978.1:14175-25423 GCA_008038995.1 Haliotis laevigata | reverse complement strand
TAAATCGGAATTTGGAAATATTTATATAATTCTAGAGGTATTGTTCAAGGCCATACTGTTTTACGTCGGAGTGAGTAAGTACTGTATGTGGGAACAAGAACATGCCTATTTGAGAGCATTCATTGGTGATTATTTGAGTTTCTCACCCATGAAGATCAGGGTCAGAATTGGTCTTAAGTAACCCATGCGTGTCGTAANAGGAGACTAACAGGATCAGGTGACAGACTCACTGACCTGACTGACACATGTCATCGGATCCCAGTTGCGTAGGTCGATGCTCATGCTGTTGATAACGGGATTGTCTGGTGCAGACTCGATTATTTACAGGCCGCTGCTATATAGCTTGAATAGTGCGTCAATAAACAAACAAAATCTTTCAGTTTCAGCAGCAGGATTGGTTTAGGTACCTCAACTCTGTGCTAGAAAGCTGTCCAGAATAAATAGATTTACATAAAGCATCTACATATGAATAAATGTAATTTGTAAAATGCTCTTGTTACTGCAGTCCAGTGGCTTCTTGATAGCTTTATGTTCGTGTATATACATTTTCCAGGAGATTTTCAGTGCAGTCTCAGGGATGAGGGTGGGCTGATATCAAGTCAGAAGATGAACGTACTCGTTATACCCCGTCCAGTAGTAACTCTCCTGCCTCTGAAGAGTGTCGTCAGAAGGTCTGGTGAAGATATCACACTCAGCTGCAACTTGACACGGCCGTCGGTCCTTGAGTCGCCCACGACCTTCCACTGGTACAAGAATGGACTAATGACATTGGGATCAAGTCAGTACTCTCAGTTTTACATGAATGTGTTGCTTTTTGTTATGTTTGCGTTTACGTCGGTGTGTTGTGTTTGCGTGCGTGCGTGTTTACGTATGTGTGTGTTTGCGCGCGTGTGTGTTTGCCATTTCGCGTGCGTGCGTACGTGTGTGTGCCCTAATTATTACACGTTTTCATGAAATTAATACCGAAACGAATTCAGTTGTAAAATCAGTAGGATACCGATTACGAGTTCCGGTTGCCGTTGAACAAAGCAACCTTAGCGTTAAGAACACCTTAAGTTTATGTTAAGATATGGGAGTTACGGTCACATTATAGCTATGATCGCTTTGTACAACGGCACCCTGGAATCCATATATGATCAACACTTTATCAAACAGCAGTGGTGACGAAGTTGGGCCTTATCATGGTTGACTGACAAATGGCAGTCTTCATACTGAAAGATTTTATCTGTGTACATTAGAGGTATATCCACACAGAGCTGGAGTCTGTGTATCAGTCTCGAGTTACATGCATCAGTTAAAGACAAAAGGCAGATTAGTGATTTTACGGAAATCACTGNCTGTGCTAATCAGCCTGGAACTGATAAAGTGCCCCTATTACTGATATGGAAATCATTAGAGAAACAAATGCTTAGGCGGAGGAATTAGGACTGGATCATCTTTTTTTTACCCTCATAGACATACCTATGCCTCGAATACATCGATAAGTCGAATTTATTACTTGGTCCCCAGCGATTCGACTCATCGGGATTTGACTGTATGTCAGTAAGGAGACTGATACAGGGCAATACTAGTTGAGGACTGAATACAAACAGTTTCAAGATTCTTGACTTGCTGTTTTATATCAGATAAGTACATGTTAACATGGCGGACCGGGGGCCCGATTCACAAACCGTTCGTAGCTCAATGACATTCTTAAGGCTATGATAAAGTATAGAGTTACGATAGGTTGTAACGTTTGTGGATCGTGAACCAGGTCGTCGGTATTTATGTTCGAGAGGGTTGTTTATCAGGTTCCGGGCTTACCGTGACTGGCGGTGGAGATCTGAACACAACTTACTTCTGTGAGGGTGAAAATGCTGTCGGTTTGGGGGAGAGAAGTCAATCTACTACCGTGACCATTATTGGAGGTGAGTCGGATATAGATAGACGTTGGATAAACTCAATCAAGCGCTATATTTTAATTGAACCAGGGTATTTTGGTCGTATGTTTGTTGTTTAACGCATCACTCAGCAATATTCCAGCAATATGGCAGCAATATGTAAATAATCGAGTCTGGACCAGACAATCTAGGAATCAACACCAGAGGCATCAACCTACGCATTTGGAATACGATGACGAGGGTCTTTAGCATTACAATTACATGTATTTTCATATAACGTCGAAGTCATTCTTGGGCATATCCACTGTGATATTGCTGAATATTGGTACAAACCAACACCTCTCAGATGCGGGTACACATGAACAATGAGGTGAGTGGATAGATTAAGTAATGCAAAGGCACCGAGATGTAGTATTGTTCACCTATGTGCAATTTACTGTTACCCAGCTGAGGTCCTSCGATGTGACAAGGAAGGAAACTGGCATGGGACGCGGGCTGGTTCTACTGCGGAATATCCTTGCCCTACGGGTGGCACAGGTGATGGAATATTGTGTACAAATCAGCCATCATTTCAGAATTATATAAAAAGGAACAATATCCGCGATAAAGTTTGCGATAATGCCCATACGGACGTGTATTACAAATTCCATGTTCATTTGTTGTTTAACGCCCACTCAGCAATATTCCAGGTATACGGCGACGGTCTGTAAGTATTCTAGTCTGGACCAGACAATCCAGTGATCAACCCATTCCACGTTTGTCCGTCGTGAAAATACAGCATAAGTATAAACAAAATGATATCAATGGATTTTGTAAGCATTACGTCAGATTGTAAAATAAGGTTGTAAATTGAAACATGACACTTTGCATTTTCAGCGGTAATTACTCGCCACTGTGGTGAGGATGGCCAATGGCTGGATGAGGACAGTGGTCAGTGCGCCGTGCGACGCTTAGAACGGGTCATTGATGATGTGAGTTCAGTTCTCACGTTATATCATGTTAGTTCACGTCGCAACATGACGTACATGGCATCTGCAAAATAACGCGTCACGAACGGACGTAATACTATGACGATGCCATCAGTGGTCGATCACCACATACGATCAGTGGTGTAAATCGTTCGCTTTTCACACAGAATGCCTGGGTTCAGTTCCCTACATAGGTACTATGCGGATCCCATTTCCAGTGTCCTCCGCCATGATGTTGTTAAATATTGTTAGAAGAAGCTCAAAACCCATCCCACAAAATCTTGACTAAAAATTAAAATACTTTGTTTTCGCAAAGAAGAAACATATTGCTCATGACTGCTGCGAAGGAGAATCAAAACTTATTTTCGACACGGATCAGTCCTTCTATTTAACGAATAATACCATGTACAAGTACCAGGGTTTTTATGTATTTGCATTGACATATGTTTTAATCATTACGAAACGGATTGCTGCTCCAGATTGAGTGGATTGAAGAGGGTCTGCGCGTCGCGAACATCTCCAGCGTTGCCAGAGCAATCTCGGAGAGTACACAGCCCAATGAACTGTCCAGCAAGTGGATCGTTCTATCACTGCAGGCTCTTGGTCGGCTGTTGAACCTTACCGAAGGCTGCATCGTCACTGACAGCAAAGACGACACAAAACAGTTCATAGAGGTCTACATCTTTTTTTTGTATGGAAAACAATTAAGACTAAAGGCTTCTGGACGACTGAACGAGTTTTGTGACAGGCCAGCCATTGAATTGGGGTTCCAGTAGGAGGTTACAGTGCGCGACCTGACTAAATACATATCAACNTACCCAGACAACCTTGATCGTTTATCATAGGTCTGATTAATGCTAATTACTAACAGGTGCTACTACTGTTATATATATTTGGTCACAAAGTAACAATGGAGTGAAGCTTTTAAATAAAAGATAATATTGAATATCAACAGGCCTCCTTGATACAAAGGACAGATTTCTTACTGCGGAAGACATAAACGTTATTCTTATATTGGTAAACTGTTCAAACGTGGATTATTATTGTGGTACGAACTATTCATAGAGACGGATGTATGCTTATCTACTTACTATTCATAGATCTGAAATTTGTATATGCTTTCTTGCATGTGATATTCTTTTGACCACTGATGCATTTTACGTTCAGGGATTCCTGGCGAGCGTCAGTAATATTTTTGATTCACGGACAGTAGGCGAATGGAAGAAACTGAAGGTTGGTATTATTCTGGAGAGTCGTGTGTTTTCATGTTCAGTGTATTGCTTTGAGGTATGGCAAGGTTGTATTTGGTATGGGCAACTGGAATAAGAAAAATTGCAAATTTCAAAATTACAGAAACGTTTTCTAAATGTCTTACCTCTTTCGTAGGACTGAATCGGCAGTATATGTTTTGTAGCTTGTAAATTCTGTGATTCCATTATGTAATGAAAGCGTATAGTAAGGAGTAGTTGCAAGAAATAATTTGAACAAAATAATGTATTTTGACCATGGTCCCCAAACGTTTCTATACTAGTAATAGCGTTCAATTTCCTCATCTGATGTGAAGGAAAGTCGTTGTAATGGAATTGTTGAAACTAACATTAATGTTTACAGTGGTATTGAAACGTCTGATGACAATAAAACCGAATCCATATACCACTCACACGTTACAAAGATAGCTCGCCATCAATTCGTCCATTCAGCAATTGAATGACACAGTGTCATGAAAGCACGTCGTCATTCTCGTGGTTGTGGTTGTCAAGGACATGGCAAAGCTATGCTTCTACTTGGTGTGCCGCATCCTTTAAACCAAAGGACTGGTAAACCAGCTAGTTACGAAAGGGGCTGTAAGTCTCGTGAGCCGCTACTTCCGGTACTAAGTTGGCTCTCTTTGCGCGTTGTTTATCACCGGAAGTATTAAGGTCTCGCGAGGTGCCGTGACCTGCTTAAGGGCCCATTACATTGTATGATGATGTATTAACACAGCATATATTTCTAAACAGGATACAGCGACATCGCCAACTACGGTGCTTCAGCTACTGGACAGAATGACCGATGTAACAACCAACTGTCTGGACGAGGGAGATGTCTTCACTGCCGAGTCAACTAACATTGGTAGGTCTGCCGATATGATTCAGTATTGGGGGCTCGCATACGGGATCTTCGTCGTTTAATGTTCAGAGTAGGGTACTTAAGGCGTAACAGAAACCAGTGTGTGCCTGGTTGTTTTTGACGCCGCACTCAGCAATATTCCACGTATATGGCGGTGGTCTGTAAATAATCGAGTCTGGACCTGACAATGCAGTGATCAACAGCATGAGAATCGATCTACGCAATTGGGACACAATGACATGTGTCAACCAAGTAAGCGAGCCTGACCACCTGATCCCATTAGTCGCCTTTTACAACAAGAATAGTGTTACTGAAGACCAATTCTAACCCGGATCTACTATTTGCTTTACAACTCGTTTGACCCAGATGATGTGCCAGGGACTTTCTAATACCGTTTCACCAAAGAAGTAGTGATCTAGAACTTGCATGACATGAACGCAGGGACCTGCCCGCCACATATTTTCCTGTGACGCGATATAAATGACTTAAAGTAATTATTCAAAGCGGAGTAATACATAACTCACCCACTCTCTGAGAACCTTCATCGTTATAAATGTTTCATTTCACCCAATAACATACAGAGATGGAAAATGAAATTTACTCATAGATGTTGGAAACGGATGCCCAAATCACTTCCTGTTTTAGCCCTTGTGAATCTGGGTGAGAACGGGCCCACACTCTCAAGGGTTGTCGTAATGGCCGACCCAACACTCATAGACGTGGATGACTGTCGAATTATATAGTCTCCTATCGGAATCGAACATGGGACTGTGCGTTTTGAAGATATTTCTTATCATGGAAAACTTGTTGTCGCTGATATTGTTGTCGACAAACACTTATGCTCATGCAGTGTTTGCCTTTTCAGACTCGAGTCATTTTAAGGTCGTCGGTATACTCTGCATATGGGAGATTACGACATATTTCTTTGACAGATGGTGTTGACCGATATAGTTTTATTCCAGACCGCTATTCCCAGCATTTCTTTGAATTGTCATCGACATAATATGACTATCTACACTTATCCTTCAATGTTTGGTGTTTAGAACTAAAGGTCGGTAAAACGGACCCTGCAGCTGTTGAAGGTATAGAGTTTGCTAGCAACTCGGATGTCAACACTGTCATAAGTAAAGTCAATTTGAAGCTTGAAAGCAAGACACTGAAACAACTGACAGGTAGTATACGTTTTCTAAATCAAGTTTCGTTTTAAATTTAATTTGATTTTATATAAACTCTTTAAAAAAAGTAGGGGAACCTGAACTTTCAATTAGGATAGGAAGTATAAGCAGACTCAAACTCTCAGACTCAGACTCGTAGATTTTTCGTAGATGATGGCCTTTGAAGCCTATAGAACAATGACGTGATTTATATGGAAATCATAATGGCTTGAGCGCCCGCTCATAGTTTCGTAGTGTGAGCATTTTGGTCAGATAGATAGCAGTATTAAACAATACAGTTTTATCGTGGCTGGGCATCAGACTGTTGTGTAAATTTAAGTTTAGAGTGGTATGTTTAATAATAAGGTGGTGCATACTTCTCTCTAAGATTTTGGTACAAAGGACAAACTAGTAGGATAATTATGATATTCGACTTCAAAACCATCATTGCAGAAGTACAAGCTTTAACAAACGTTTCAAAGACAGACATCTTATGAACGCACCACCATTTCTCTTTATCACCACCCCTAAACACAACGCATGGGATGCACGTGCAGAACGCAGTAACCCCATATATGTGCAAGGGGTTTCGTTCTTGATTTGACGGTTTTTAACGATGGTCGATAAATCACTGTAGATCATTAATTTTGACAATCATCTGGCATCACACAGTTGTTAGTACTTGCTTCTGGCCGGGTGTTTTTGTTTGAAAATGAAAATCGTACACATGCAAATTTTACGTCATACACCAATCATCTTTCAAGATTACTGTACAAACAACTATGGTCATAAGGAAGTGCAAGTAATGATGCACTCTCCAAACACTCATTATTATCATATTAGCATTGATTGAGTCCGATTGATCTCCGAAATGTTTTAATCGTAAATATAAAATGAAGTTCCCCTACTTTGTTTAAGAGTATCAGATGCATATTTTCTCCTTGTGATGGTAAAGCGCCAACAAGATATCCTTCAAGCAACAAACTTCCTTCCATTTCTGAACGCAGTGTTTCTGATTCTGGAGAGCTAAGCTACAAGCCAAAACGAATGTGTACATCCATGTTATACGCTGCCTTAAACTGAACTCTCCCCCCATCAAACAAAAAACATTAAAAAAATGAAAAAGAAAGAAAAAACCCAGAAAAGGATACCCGATAGTGATATGTTTCATACGTGTATGTGTATTGGACTTCAAATTGGGATTATTTCGGCGAAAGTTTGATAAGTTTTTGGTAGAGTTCAGCCTTCTTCAGTATACTTACTGTTTCTCACCAGCATATTTCTCTCCTCTCCCATGGTCGCATGTGACCTGGTTTCATTTAAATACCCATTGCACTCTGAGGGTGTCGTGCATTGTCCTTATTTCATAGATTGTACAATTATTCTGAGTATTATTATCTATTTATACTTGAACATTTTGTTTATTGTTTCAGCAGATGCGTCAGTAAGATTCAGCTCAATATTCTATAAGAACATCTCATCTCTACTTCCGACCGGGGGACAAGTAGTTGAATCAGCAGAGGGTGCCACTGGGTAGGGTCAATACAATGTTTGGTTATCTCACCAAGATATATTAATATATAGTGTACAGTAGGTATTTATATCCGAATAGCGTTACACTGTATCGCCACAGTTCTATGTTAAGAATGTATTTAAAATAATATAACTGTTGTGCTTTACTTATAATATGTATTTACATATAAACATTCCATTTTATCCCTCTAATATATCATTCTTATGCCCTTAAACCTAACACATTCTTAAAATGGGAAATCGAAAAAGAAGGCTCAAGACACCGTTATACTCTCGTGTGAAAGTTGAGACTAACAATTCATAGTCAGAATATATTTATCTTTTTGTGATATATTTTTATTTAAAACTTCTGTTTCCAGCAAGAATGGATCCAGAAGACTGGTGGTCAACTCGGGTCTCCTCGCCTTTAACCTATTTCCTGCTCCAACGAAAGCGCTCGATCCGCCATTGAAGATGACCTTGATTAATACAGATGTAAAGGCTTCATACCTTTTTGTTTTCCGAAGAGAAAGAGTAGACAAGACAGTCGTTTATTGTACTTAGGCCACCGGCCCTTATACAAGAAAGTTACATACAGAGTTGCAATACATGTTGCAGGGATATGCATTAGGACATGAGTAATTGTAAGTGCTCGTTACGACGAATAAATGCATGTTTAACATAGAGAGCTAGATTACGTAGCTAGGATTTATTATTAGTTGTTAATATACTGGTAAAACCTGCCAGTGATGGTTTCGATAGATTACGTTCTGGGATATACGTGTAACGTAAATCTTCATAAAATGGACAGTCAAGGGTAAAATGTACTTCATCTTCTACTGAAGAATTACATAAAGGACAAAATCTTTCAGATTTGGGATGGACAGTTTTCTGCCTCTATTTACCATTAAGTCTAACAAACCTATTCTCTATTTTGCAAATATGTTTCTATTACACTTAAAAGTAAGTTTAGATAAATACAATTCGGGTTGTATTAGAGTTTTAAATGTTCTATATAATTCGGTACGGGAAACAGTATTATATGGCATGGCTGTTAGCATGAGAAAGTCATTCTGAAATTAAAAGGGTTCAAATTGTATAATCTGCTTGAAGGCTATGATCTGATAGTGCGAAATACACTTTACTAGTGCAAGAAATGTCTGAGTTTGGTACGTGTTCTCATTCCAGCTTTCTCTAACTGGTGAAGATCGAATGTGCGTCTACCTGAATACATCACAGGGGTATGTATTGTTTGTACCTGTCATTCTAGATGTGGCGAAAAAGTCCACTAATGGAACAACATCGTTAGCTGATAGCAGCTACACCCATGAAAGTCCTGGTTAGAATTGATCTTCATCCACATAATGCTAGTTGTAAGAGGTGACTAACGGGATCGGGTGGTTAGGCTCACTGACTTGGTTGACACATGTCATCGTATCCGAACAGCGGAGACCGATACCCATGATGTCAGTCTGGTCCAGCGTTCAACAAACAAACAAATGATAGCAGCTTGTTCCAAGATGGACCAACTGTTATGGCTGATGAGGGACAAGGACTTTCTGTTGGGACTATATAATCTGTCAGGTACACCTGTCAAACCAAGATGTTACTTTAACTGAAACTATGAACTATGTGTAACCTTGCAACAATGTGTCGTTGGCAGTTGATTTTACAGATACTAGAATTGGACAAACATGTGGTGTCTCGCCAGTCTGAATCAATGTGTCCATGTAAAACCCTGATCCTGGAGACAGAGCTATTGTGAAAGAGAACTTGTTATAAGGACAAGAATGACCGAGTCATTTAAGAGTCCTACTTCGCTTTACAGTGTCGCGTCCCTTAGACAAAATACTAAAGAATTATCGTTCGCAGAACACAAGATTCACCAACATTGTGATTCTTGCCTGTAGTTACCTCACAGGTTTGCATAACGTAAACTTGCCTTGCCAAAGCTCTTCAGTCCCTTTTCACGCACTGGGATCACACGCCGTGAAATTATTCCAGTACGTTAATTCCACTTATATATTCACTTGGTGTTATTTCTTCTTCAGCCTGTGGGATTCTAAGGGATGCAATGTCAGTATGTCAGGAACATCTTCCACAGAGTGCTCCTGTGGTCATCTGACGAACTTTGCTGTACTTATGAGTCCGGTAAGTATGCATAAACATACGTGAACGAGTGCGTGTGCGTGCGTGTGTTTGTGTTTGTATGTGGACGCGTGTACCATGCTCTTTTACGTATTTCAAGCAAGGTGGTCAATGCCAAAGACATCGCCAGTTCGAACATTCCGTCTGCATTAAACTTAAACGCCGTGGTATAGCTGAAATATCGTTTAAAGCGACCTTTTGCTCGCTAGCTTCATTCTCATATTTTCTTATACGAAACAGTCACACCATCGGACATTTTAGACGTCGTAATAAAAGTTCAATATAGAAAGAAAACATTATCCAGCATGTAACATCACATATAAGACAAAGTTGTAGACAATTAGAGCTTCATATTGACAAAGCGAACATACCACTACGGTTTCGATACTGTTTCTTTGTTTAAAAAATATCATCTTCGAGAATTTTATTGAAATGTATGAGAAATGTACCATTGTTTTAATTTCCAGGCATATGTTAAACTAAATATAATGTTAGTTTTTTTATTAGTAACATTGCCTTAATTATGATCATGTACTTTTTTACAGGACGCTAAACAGATTTTAATACGTCACCCTTTGACACCGGCAGAAATCGCTTGTTGCAGCGTGGCGATTGTGTTGTTAGTCGTCACAGTCGTCGTGTACGCCGTCACGTGGAGGTACGTGGTTTTGGTAGCATCTTGGTGTGTGGTGTAAAGTTCATGATGCTATTGTCTGCTAATGAGTTGAGTAAGCACTTATGACATGATAGTGCTATTATCGTTGAAAACATTAATGCAATTTGTTCTTACGTTACGCATGACCGGATGAGATATTCTTCCACACGTTGTACATGTCCTGTAGATTTAGTGTCCGTGCGATAAGGTAATAACTAAGTCCTGATCATCCTGTGAATACAAATCCTGTGAAGACAAATATTTCATATTAGGTAAACCTGTTACAATCATCTAACAAAACTCATATAACAATCTTGTCATGTCAGGTAACTCTGTAACAGGATCAGCTGATTATGGGTTCTTGTTCCAAGCGTTACTCCTTAGGAGTATCCTAGGCCAAATGTAGAGATAACATCATTTTAGGTAATATGATACACCCGGCCTTACCACCCACACTGCATATCCTGATAATGTTGAACATCAGTGCTTATCACCGTCCATTAAACTATGTGGTTCATACTCATGAAGTTGGTCTATGRASATGTGGACACTGTTTCAACAGYGGGGGTAATCCTTGTTTGTTTTTCAGCAACCTGATACAACGCTTTTACTGCTGCTGAGAGATCCTAAAAGATAGGGACTTTTCTAACGTTTGGCCTAGGACTAGCATGTCTCTTTTACGATTCATAGCCTCACATCACCATATTCTTGGTCGAGGAGTTCAACCAAGAGGCAAATGTCTCCTGCGTGTTGGGGTTTTCTTCAAGGTGTGACTGAATACTGTTCAAAGAGTCACTGAACTCCACTCACTCATTTTCTACA
>VKKT01006975.1:31559-41949 GCA_008038995.1 Haliotis laevigata | reverse complement strand
AACCCAAAAGACAATCTGTTCTAACAATCAAGCAGATAAAGTTACAGTACAATATCCTGTAAGGAAAGTATGTATAAATAAATAGGAAAGTATGCAAAGTGCCATCAATGTGAATCCTACTGAATACTTGTTTGTGGAGATGTTTATTGTGTCTGCAAATTGTGAATTTGGATGAGATTCTCTCCATTTCAGACAGATTGTATGCATATAGTTACAGTGAATCCTGTTTAACTCAAGTCCTGGAGACACTTGAGAAAGTTATAGGTAAGGACTTTATAGATACAGATTCACACGGACATTGATATTCCCTGTTGTGGTATTTGAATCAAGAGTGATTGAGTGATTTCCGTTTTACGCCTCTTTTAGCAATATTCCAGCAATATCATGGTGGGGAACACCAGAAATGGGCTTCACACATTGTACCCTTGTGGGGTATTGAAGCCAGGTCGTTGGCATAATGAGCAAACACTTTAACCACTATGCTACCCCACCACCCCTTTAGAATCAAGAATTTTCACAATAGTATGAAGGTAATGACAAGGACTTTCAAGCCTATGTTCAAAGACTCCAAATGGTATGTCAAGTTTATGAATCAAAGTTAAAAAGGCTTCACCAAAATCACCTTTGTTTGACACTGAAATCACCTGCAAATTTACTTTACTTGAATATGTTTATACATATCTAATGAGCCCATATAGATTTAATCTCCCTTTGTGTGTGAATGAGTTGAAACAACTGACCAAGATGGCAGTGTGAGGCTGTAAGCTATCTTGGCATCCAAGAGGTGACAGGATTTCACAACACAAGAAATGACAGAAAAACACATAGCATATAATAATCCTCCTTTGTGCAAAGAATAAAGGTAGATTAAGCAAGGGTTGTTCAACCAATGAAAGTGACCCGCCACGCTGGACCTTGGAAAAACCATTTTTTGTTAACAACAGCCATAATGCTATAGACTAACTTAATGGATAACAACTTCTTTAAGTCATGAGTGCGAAGTTACGACACGATTTCTTGTACCATTGTCTTCCTTACCAATGGTACAAGAATCTGTATTGAAATGTCGCACTCATGAAAGAAAGAAGTTATTATCCATAAAGTTTGTCTATATTGTATTTGCCAAATTCTAAAATGCCACTGAAAGTAGTTAAGAGCTGAAATGTATGAATAAAAAGCCTGTTGATAGGAAAACAATACAGGTGGGGATGAGTGCAAGATTTAACATGTGCGGGTTGATGAATGAAACGAGGCAAGTGAGAGATGTGATGGCTTCACACGATGGAGGTGGCAGAACTTAATCAGGAAGCAGTGCACGAGTTAAGCGTGTGTCTTACCCCAACTGGTAGGTCGTTGATCTGGCACAAAAAGTGTTTGGTTATTGTATAATACAGTGCATGAGCACAGCATTGTGTCACCAGTTGTCATGGTAACGGTGTATTGATGACATTGTGCCAACTGTCATCATAGTTGTGGTGTACATGAAGATGGGATTGCAAAATTGTCATAGTTACAGTGTACGGATTGCATTGGGCCAGTTGTCATCGCTGTGGTGTAGGAACAGGGTATTGCACTATTTGCAATCTGTTGTCATGGAAACAGTTGACTTACCAGTCATCATGGTTTCAGATCTTACAAGGTAAAAGCTAAGATGGTATATCTGTACGAGGCACTGGTTTGCATGATACAACATCTATTCAATGTTCTGCCAACTGTTGTTATGCTTTAAATGCAATGGTGCTATGAAATCTGTTGTTATGGTAATATCTCCTATTTGCTCTGCAGCTTGTTGTTACGGTAACATATCAAAGCAGTGCTATGCAATTTGATACTATAGCAATATCAAAGCATGGAGACCTGTTATATCAAAGCAGTGTTCGACTAAGTATGGCAATCTGTTGTTATGGTAATAATATCTAAGCTATGCTCTTGAAAGTTTCCTGGGGTATAATGGTACAGACTCAATATAGGGTTAATTTGACCAATCAGCACAGAAGCAGTGATTAATCCAGATGTCAATGTCTTCAGTCAATTGAGCACATGAAGTGCTGTTATCTGCAGCTTCTGGCCATGAAGAATATCATTAACATCATCTGCAGCCTCCTACCTGAATAATCATGAACATTAACACCATGTGGATAACAAAACATCTGAAGCAAGGAACTCCAACTCTAACAATCTAAACATAACAGCATCGGTTACCTTCTTACGTATGAAAACCCACTTATTCCTTTCATCCTGCAACATCAGCATTCTGAACCATAAAACACTAATTCACATAAACTTGGTATCAATTAAGAAATACTACAAAATGCCAACATGTCGCAAGCCCAATTTGGCAGTCCTAACAATATTTCTTCATTTACGACTTCTAAATAATAACTAGACAAAAGAAAACCAATTCCATATTCAGTAGAAATTACTGCAAAATGTTCAATGTACGTTTACGACGTAACCATGAGCTACTGTTTGTAAATCATCATCAAAATGTGTTGAAACCAGTTGTTGAAATATTTTTACTGTAAAACATCTGATTGAATAGTGATATTATGAAACACACACATCATTGTAAATGGCACGGTAAACCCCTTCATGACCAACTTTAAGTCTCATTGTAAAAAGGCAATGATTCCACTTCATGCAACACGCCACAGCCATGTCAGAGCATGTTCAAAAATCTTTAACAGCATGATTGTTGTGCATGGACTGTTAGAATGAGTTGATATGGGAATGATATGGTCTAGCTGCACAGATTCTGTTACCACTTCTCACACGCTGCATTCACTGTGCTTCCATCCACGTACCTGCAGAATGACGAGGGCATTCTCCATGGAGAGATCATCAGACGGGAGACCTTCACCCTTCCAGATCAGCTGTTCACTCTCGGTACTGAGGAAGCGGCGGAGATCAAACTCCTTGACGCCGATGGTGTCCATCCATCCCTGCAGGGTCTCCTTACGGACGTCTTCAGGTGCAGAGGACATGTACGTAATGAACGCTGATGCCAGCATGGCTCGTTTGGGTAGCTCGCTGAGGACTGTGGACAGCCCACCAACCTGTTTAAAAAATATCACAATGTAAAAATATGTCACAATCGAACTGAGTGTAAAATACCAGGAAAGAGAGAAAGCGTAAGAGGGACTCACAGAAAATTGGCAGAAATCAGAAATCTGTTAACGATCGTGTCTGGATCAGACAAACCTGTGATTGATACTAAGAAGCTTGCATGGTGACAACTCAACCAACTCACTGAGTCAAGTATGACATGGCCGAGTGATTGAACCACCAACTATCGGATCTACAGGCAAGATGCTCTGTGCCTTACACTTAAAAAAATGAAACTTTGGAAATGGTGGTAGTATTTCGACTAACATGTAAAAATGGAGTTCCCTCACTGTCAACCGTGGATATCAGGATAAGAATTCATTTTTATATTTTCATATACAAATGTACATCTACCATACAGTTTCTCATGGTCATATTTGTGAAAATCTGTGTTAGAATTGGTCTTCAGTCACCCATGCTTGACGTAAGAGGCACCAAACGGGATCAGGTGGTCAGGCTCGCTGAATTGGTTGACACATGTCATTGTATCCCAATAGTTCGATGCTCATGCTGTTGATCACAGGATTCTCTGGACGAGACTCGATTATTTACAGAGCTCCGCCATATAGCTGGAATATTGTTGAGTGCAGAGTTAAACAACAAACAAACAAACAACCCACACTGTCCTCCGCGGTAAACAGTTTAAGCTACCATTCATGAATTTCACCCAAGAATATGTGTCCTTTGCTAGTATCCTCACCTGGGTGTTCCACCTCTGATACTCCCCGTCCAGTTTGGACACAAGGGTTTCTGCAGCCAGTATGGTCTCATTCTCCTTGTCTAGCTTGATCTTCAGCTCTGCTGCCTCCTTTGTCAGGTTCTCGAACCTGTTGCGGAGCTGGGCCACCTTGTTGTCGACCTCATTCAAGGCGGTGCTGAGTCGACTCATGCGAGACTCCGCTTTCTCCAAGTTCCTATGAACATACATAAAGAAAAATCCTCATAGTATCTCGACAATATAAAGCACAATGGTCCAACAGTCAGTGCACGAGGGAGTGAAGGAACGAGAGGAGAAGACGTTTAAGTTTTTCATTAATATTTACGACTTGAGTGAGTGAGAGGGTTGGTTTTAAAGCAGTATATATTAACAGTATTTCAGCTAGATCACCGCCTATCAGCTTGATGTGGAAGAAAAGTGACTGCAAAGTTGGACATACCACTAGAGTGACACCCATGAGCACTGGTATGGTGCTCACTGAAACCAGGGCAAATCTGGGATCTCCTGACTCAACAGAAGTCTCTTGAAAGTCTGTTACAGCTTAATCCTTCAACCATCAGACAGAGAAAGACTATATATGACACAAGGGTGCATATGGGCCTGGACATCTTAAGCACCAGAATGTGCAGAGTTGTCTGGTTGAGGCATGCCAGAAACATATTACAGTTTGTATGAATCCCTGTTCACCCTGTTCCAGCACTATACCTCTGCTGATGAATTTCAACAAAGACAGACCTGCATCACTTCCGACTTTCCCCCTATAACTGGAATACAGTTCGAAGCAGCATTAAACCAAAGTCACTCACTCCCTGACATGAGCCCTATAGCTGTTGTTTTACTCACTTTCTCAGTTCATTTTGCTCATTCTCCAGTGGTTCAATCTTCTCCAGTACATAAGAGTACTGTACATTGGCCTTCACCCATCCAGCCAGAGGCTCTGCTATCACAGATGCTCGTCTGGCATTCTGTCAAACACAGGGAAAAGCATAATTAAAATACTACTAAATTTAAACACAATCTAATAAACAGACATCAGTGATAGCAGGGTGTAAAGGTTTTCCATGTAGATAAACTGATGTCTAAAGACCTACCGCTGGATCAAAGCATTCCTTGTTCTTCTTCAGCAAATCTTCCACACTCTTGCGAATCTCCGGAGTGATCTTCCGCGCATCAAAGGTCTGGATGTCCTCCTTCACGCCACGCTTTGCCAGAAAACTGTGGAATGGATATGTACAGAATTACAAGCTGAATGCAATCAGTCATTGAGGAATCCACATGAGCACACATTGAAAATGTGATCCTCTTCACACTGTACCACTCATCTATACCTTTCCTCATACAGAAACGATGTTACTTGTGAAATGATGTACATACAGTAGTCTTTCAAATACCTAATTCTGCACACATCATACAACTGTATTTCCTTGTCAAGACTGAATGCCAAGTGTGAAACTGGGCAAGTGTGTAATTTTAATGAGGCTTGTTATTATCAAACTGCTGCAGTTCATCATGACAATACAAAATATTGAAGAGCTTCTTGACAGATCTATATATCCTGGTGTCAGGGGTTTTCGACGATGTAAAACAAAAACATATTTTTTTTATCCTAATATCATTTAAATTTTTTATTTTACTAATCTTGAGTGATAAAAGTTATATTCATTTATTTCATGCAAAAATGTCAAGTAATCCCTACAAAAATTGCGTTGATGACATGGTATCGGTGAAACCGTTGCCACTCTCCACATACTTGCCATACTTTTCGCTCCGCACTGCGAGAGAGTGTAGTGATCATGTGGCTTCCTATTTATTATATTGCCTGTCACAAGCAAACGACTGATCTTACTGAAATTTGGCTTGCTATTATTTTCATAAAGGCAATTGATTTTGCAACTGAAGTGGTATTAACGATCTCGGGTAAATACTATTGATGTTTGCTTGCTTTTTATATAACTTAACTTCCGGATTTCCATTGTCAATAAAATGTCTCACAAAAGCGAGTGGGCACCTGCCCTACCGATGAAACTGCTTGTGCACTCCGATCGCGCACATACTCCCCCGATATAGCGTCAGCAAGGCAGTCGTCGAAATCACCAGAACGTCGAATTCAGCTTGCTTTGGGATACTTTTCCTTTGTTTGTTGTTGAACACCAGAGCCAGCAAAAAATATATCGCAGCTATTTTATGGGGGAATGTAATGGGGGAATGTAAATAATCAAATCTGGACCAGACAAACCAGTGATATGAACAATGTCCCATACCATCAGGTTACACTGGCTCTCAGTCCAAACAATTAACCTATTCTGACCACCTGATTCTCTGACATGCAAACCACCAAGTAACTGATACTGCAAGTCACCTTCAGAGACAAGAATGAACTGGCATGGACCAGTTCTAACCTTGACTTCCCATAGTGTTTGAAGGGAAATCATCAAGCCTCCCAAATCTACAATTTATTCACCAAATGTATTTTCCTACCTTTTCATGCTGACCCAGGATGTATCAAATATCCCCATCAGTCTGAGCACTCCCTCCAGGATGACACGGATCACTTCGGGTGGCGCTCGCAAGGCGCGGATCTCAGACAGGGAGTCAGTCTTGATGCTGCCGACAGCCTTCCTGGTGGCCTGGACGAGGGGTTCCACATCCATCAGCTCCACGTCAATGGCCTTCTTCCTCTTCTCTAGCAGCTTGTTCTCCTCTGCAGCCTGCTGCTTCAACACCTCCATCTCATTCTTCTGGTCGCTGGCGTTCTGTAACAGCATTGCCCAAAACATTCACTTAGTAGGCAAAAAGAGACTGGGAAGCAGCAACGATGGGCTAATCATGACATACGCCAATATTTCAATGTAGCCATGCTTCAATGTCTGTTTCCCTACCTGCATGCTGACTGTGATCTCACGGAGAGCAGCATCAGCCTCTGACTGTTTCTGGGCCAGGAGTTGGCTCTGGTCAGCAGCCTTCCGCTTCAGCTCATCCACCAGGTGCTTGGCATCATTCAGCTTGGACACACCAGCCTGGACAACAAGAAAAAGTCTTACATAACAAATTATTTGCCCACAACAGTGTGACCCCTGAAAAAAGACGCTTAGTATATCATCCTTGATCTCACAGCACCTTGTACATGCTTATCAAGTGACAAAGCAGATCACATGATGATCACATGACAATCACATGACGTACCTGTAGATGCTGTTGCCTCTGTTCAATGCTCTGTTTCTTGGCATTGTACACCTGGTTGTACGTGTTGAGGAACACCATGTAGCGCCGTGGAGTGGCGCCGAACATGTGACATGACTCGTGGACCTGTAGGAAACATCGGCAGAGTTCCTCCCCTCCTGACAACTTGCGCTGGTGATGCCTCTGTTCCCCAATAGACCCTCCCTCAACCTTGGGAGGGCGGGTCAGCAGCATGTAGGGCACCTGAAATCAGACCATGCTCTATGTAACAACCTCAGAAAAACATCGTAATAGACTATTTACATGTAAGAGGTCAAATACTATCATCTGGGCCATGTTTTAGTTTTTATTTTAGTGACTTGAATAGTTGCACGATGGGGTAGACATATGGTCTACTTGCCCTCACATCACATGAAAGGCATTGAGGTCGATTCCCTACATGGGTTCAATGTGTGAAGTCCACTTCAGGCCCCGATTTCTCGAAACAAACTTAAGTTTTTCTCAAGTTTCAAACTGAGTTTGACAATTTGAAACAGCTGAATTTTTAACTCAACTGCATTTTTTAAATAAAAAAGCCCAAAGAACTTAAGTAATCTATCCACCAAACTCAAATTGTCTACTAAGTTTGAGTTTAATATTGATTTCATTTTATTCTGGAAAATGCATTTCCTGCGTTTTCTCAAATGTGAGTAAAAACTCTAACTTAAGTCAAAATTCAGACTAAAGTTTGTTTCGAGAAATCGGGGCCAGGTGTCTCCTGCCATGGCATTGCTGGAGTATTGTTTAAAGATTTAAACCCACCTCACACTCATACCAATATGAATAGTATATTTAGATCTACTGGAATTACAAGATTCCATGACATTTTTTATCACAAACATGTCTTCATAGACTAATACAACATTAGTGATGTCTACATTTTGACTTGTCATATATGCATAAGCTTCACATCGTACAAACAAGCACTAACACTTGTACCAACCTTGACCATGCTCTCCCGACTCCATCCTTCCATCCACTGGACTGCACACTGCTTGTAGAAGGCTGGGTTGCTCTCACAGTTCAGTGTGAAGTTAGTGTTTGTGCAGTCCATCACCAGTACTATGTGCAGGTTACACAGGATCTCTGTAACACAGTAACACCAACAATGTAACCTCATCACTACCAGCTGTTCTGTTAGTAATTACACTAACAAAACTGCTGATTACTACCTATCAGAATACAAACTTGCTCCGCTAAAGCGAACAGATTAAATGACATATGCCATTAAATTAGAATAATGCCAGGAAAGTTCAGTTTCTATGACGCAATGACTATGTGAATTAAAAACTCTTATGAAAATTTAAGAAAATGTCACTGACTAGATGCAAAGTAATTGATGAGGGTTCCACGGAATCCTGCCTCGGACATGTCATCTCTGAGTGGAGCAAGGATGGGTTCCAGCTCCTCTGGGCTGTACAGTCCTGGAACCTCCCCCGCAGACAGCAGGCTGTTGATAAGCTCCAGGAACTGTGGCTCCACAAACTGGTGGTCCTCCAGCAGCAGAACCACCTGCTCCCCCTCTATACCGCTCAGCTGCATCACCTGCAATCAAGCAATATCAAAATAGATAGGGGTTCCCCAAAATGGTAGTGATCCCCTCTATACCGCTGAGCTGCATCACCTGCAATCAAGCAATATTACATAAGGTCAGGGCTCCCAAAAATGGTAGTGCTGCCCCTCTTACCACTCAGCTACATCACTTAAACAAGCAATATTATATCAGGCTGAGGTTCCCAAAATGGTAGTCTCTCACCCTCTCCCATCCACTCAGCAACATCTACTACAACCAAGCAATATTACATTAGACCAGGGCTCCCCAAAATGGTAGTGATCCGCTCTATACCACTCAGCTACATAATCTACAACCCAGCAATATTACATTAGATTGGAGATCCCATTATAGCCTCAGACTTTTCTCTTCATACCAGGAGCCACATACAATGTGACCATGAGAGTCCATGTGGTAGATCTACATTTGTAACCTGAAAACATACAATAAGGAATAAAATCCTCACATGTTTTAAGTCATTCTTGAACTGTTTCATGCCATATCCTCGTGAGATCTTGGGTGAGTACATCTGCATCTGATGCATGTGAGCTACTACTGAGACGGCAGTGCGTCGACCAACACCACTGCGGCCTGCCAACAGCAGAGATCCTCCTGGCTTGGTGATGACCCGATCAACGCGAGCCATGTTGTCCAGCACCTCTCTGAAGATCAGGACATCCAGCTCACGGTTCTCATGACCTGCAAAAGTTTGTATAGGACTCAGAGAGTAGTCCGGATTATGGAGAAAACCGGTTAACAAAGAGTCTGGATTTGAGAGATTCCACTGTATATCAATCACAACACAAGCAATATAGATTATTCTACAATGACATCAGCAAATACTTGAATCAGAGGTTTCAAATCACATTATCTACCTCTGATTTTACCATCTGATTTAATAGTCACATCATAGCAGGTGCTAGTATATTTTTATAGCAAAGCTGATAGAAACCATCAGGGAGTGTCTTTTAAGTTCAGCCAAACTATACCTAACATCTAGAAGCATATGCTTCTCATTTGGTCCTATATTCATTCTTTTAAGGTTAAATCTACAAGTAACCTGGCTCAACACTAAAAACACCAAATACTTTCAAATCAACCAAAAGTCAATGTTTTCAGAATGTTTCTACACAAAGGACAGGTCTCAATTTTACATAGGTGCAAAAGTATGTGATGCATAGGTTCATAGGTTAGCTGAAATATAGCTGAGTGTGGCGTAAAACTAACTCACTCACTCACTACTGTAAGGACGATTGTGTACTGAACATTCAGTTCGACCTTTTTCTCTATTTTAAACACTGTAGTTCTAACACTCACTGTAGATCCGAAGACCCTTCTGAATAACAGCCTTGAGATCATCATCTGCAAGTTTGCCGAGGGGCTTCCCGAAGGGTGGTAGAGGTGCCCCTGCTGCTGCTGACGGTGCCCCTGCATCTGCCCTGGCCCCCCACGTCACATAGTAGATGGCTGTGGATAGATTACGCTGCTTTACACTGACAACCTTTCACTTTATCACTCACATGATATACACACTTGTCTTCACACTCACATGATATACAGTAAAATATTATGGTCTCCACACTCACATGATATACAGTAACAAATTATGGTCTCCACACTCACATGATATACAGTAAAATATTATGGTCTTCACACTCACATGATATACAGTAACACATTATGATCTTCACACTCACATGATATACAGTAACACATTATGGTCTTCACACTCAAATGATATACAGTAAAATATTATAGTCTTCACACTCACATGATATACAGTAACGCATTATGGT
>VKKT01006975.1:21033-31495 GCA_008038995.1 Haliotis laevigata | reverse complement strand
CACTCACATGATATACAGTAAAATATTATAGTCTTCACACTCACATGATATACAGTAACACATTATGATCTTCACACTCACATGATATACAGCAATGCATTATAGTCTTCAAACTCACATGATTTACAGTAATGCATTATGGTCTTCACACTCACATAATATACAGTAATGCATTATGATCTTCACACTCACATGAAACACTGAGACATACTGTTGTCATAAAGGTCACATAATAACAAGAAACATGTTGTCTTATAGGCATAATTTATTACTCTGAAGATCGTATTCAGCTCAGCTTTTAAACAACAACATTCAACCTTCAGCAGAATGAGACGCCAAACGTGTCGTCATGATGTTTCCTGAACGGTCATAAAGGGAGATAACTCGGGATGGCTTAGCATACGATAAACATTATTGAATTTCAGGTTTTGTTAAACGACAAGTGAAATACTGAAACATTTTATCTTTTTGGATATATTTATAGACACAAACAAATAAGAAATGATGTCAAAATTTTATTACTCTGTTCATACTCATAATTGTGTACCCTGGCAAATCCTCCAACGTGGTTTCATATGCTTTGGCTATTAACCAATCAGAATTCAATTTATCTGAAGGGTAATAATGTAACATACTATAGTGTTAGCACTCATGTGATATACAGCGACCCACCAAAGTCTGCATAATCACATGATATACAGGGAGATCATTTTAAAGTGCAACACTTATTAAATCCCTCCATGTCAGGCACTTTTCTTAGAGAATTTTCCCAGTACAACTGCAATGCTTCATGACACCAAATACTGACAAATATCATTAAAGTACAAAACCCCATTCCTGACACAACAAACAAGTCCTTATTTGATCATTATATAAAACCATACTAACATAAAACTGGGTAGTTTACAAATGTTTACTACATCATAACATTAAATGGGAAAAAGGGGTAGTGGGGTAGCCCAGTGGGTTAAGCGTTCGCTTGTTACACCAAAGACCTGGGTTGGATTCTGGAATTCCACACATGGTCACAATGTGTGAAGCCCATTTCTGCTGTCCCCAAACATGATATTCCCGGAATATTGCTAAAGACAGAGTAAAACCCAACCCATTCACTTACTTTCCCAAAATTCCAACCCAATATGACAAAAACCTTCTGTTAACTTGACACACATGTACTTAATTGTCAATTACTAATACTCACAGTCTATGTTGTCAAATATGTTTCCAGACCAGTCAGCTCTCACAATGCTCATTAAGATGTTGTCAAATCGGTTGAGGCCGTCCTGACCTACAATCCTGTCCCTGAAGAGTCTCCGTGCTTCGTATGCCCAGATCTCCAGCAGGTGGTCACTGGTATTCTCACTGGCACCGCCGATCAGGTCGTACCGCAGCAGGCTCATGGCCCAGTTGGTCAAATCCCGGGGCGAGAACAAATAGTGGCTGTAGTCGTCCACCGTGAACCTTGACCGCAGCTGAAATATCAACCACAAAAACAGTGTATGCCAGTCACCATAGTGAGAAAACATCCTTGATATAACCATTGTTCTGACACTGCAAAACTGTTTCATTTTGGACAAATAGCTTTAATATTTTCTTTTCTAATTGTGCACTTAAGGAACTTCTGTCCCCCTGCTGTCAAAGTACCTGTTCATACACCTGGACCATGGACCCAGCAAGAGCATGGATCTTGGACATGTTGCCCCAGACTGGGTGGTGTGACAGCTGGCGGTGTAGGATCGGCTTCAGGTACGCACTGTAGATGGTCTGCAGCTGCTCTCGGTCAGGGTACCTGAATACACAGTAAGTAAGAGGGTGAGTTGTGTTTTATGTCAGTCTGAAAAATATTCCAGTGACACCATACATGTCAGCTTCATGTGTGAGGAGAAACCAAAGTGCAGGTGAAACCTAAGACCACGGACATGGTGTCGATATGTTGAAACTTAGATTCAAAACTACATCCAGAGGTATTTAAGGGAGGTAACTCTGCATAGTAAACCGTAGAGCGTCAGACAACATGGCAATTCATAAGATTTTAAGGAGCATAACATCTCTTGTAAAATAGTACAAATACCATAAGAACACAGCAGTTTTTGGATGAGTTTTTTAAATTTCAGGCGCATAACTAGTTTACTAAACTATTCGGACTTACCCAACCACACATATCCTGACTATGGATGTGAAGCGAGTGGTGAGTTTGTGTCTCCCGAGTCCTGTCCCTGCACCCATACTGGCCACAATCTGTACATTCTCCAGGCCAACCCACTCCAGGTTGGAGTCATAGAAGCCATTGTACGTCACAACCTGCAGCACAGATCAGCTTATCGATCACACTTTCAACACTCTTATTATCATGAGATTCTTGACAGGCATTTACAAGTTGGTGAATATATAAGACGAGCATATGGATGGCAACTATATAAGACAATACAATAAAGAAGTTGCCATCCATATACTCGTCTTATACCTCATTATCATTATGAAAGATGTTCAAACACAAAAAAAGGGGAAAAAGAGAAAAGAATATGCCCCTTGTCTAAAGACATTTAGATACAATTATTTCACCAAGCCTAAATGACAAAGCTAGCAGTACCTGTTGCAGGAAGGCAATGAGCTGACAGGTGCCCCACTTGTCTGGTTTAGGCAGGTTGATGTCCTTCAGGTACAGCACCAGTCTCTCACAGTCCTTGGGGCGGTACACCCGGCCTGTGTTGGTACTCAGCACCATGCATGTCTGACTCAGCTTCTGGAGAACATGGCTGGGGTTGGTCTGCGCGCTGCAGTGGACTGTCGCCACGGACGTTGACCTCAGGTTCTCAAAGCTGTGGTGCAGCAACAGGCTGGGAACAGTAAGTGAGTTGTGTTTAATACCACTTTGATCAACATTTCAGTAATGTTATTGAAGAAGGAAAGTCTGAAGTGATGTAGGTCTTTCTGTTACATAGGTACAACCTTTGAGTTTGCCAACAATGCTGACTAGCCAAGAATTACTATCAGGACAAAATATGTCATTCGAATAAAAATTGCAGGGAAAGAAAAACAACCAAAACAGTCAACATTTGAAATTCAAGATTAAAAAATATACAGGAAGCATTACACTTCTTGGTGATCTCAAGTAAGATATTGGAGATGACAAGTCCAAGGCTCATGAGAAGCTGACATTATTAGAACTAGCAATCTCACAAAATGTTAAAATGTTACTCTAAAAATCCAGTTGGAAATAAATTGTGGACCAGTTGGACTTAGATCCTGTTGTGTACCCCTGAAGTTGACATAGAGAGTTATCTACCCTTTGCCACATCCCTCCGGGCCGACAAGGATGAAGGGCTGCTTGCTGTCAAGGTTGAGCCAGGGGGTGAAGTAGTCGAGACTGCGTTGCACGTCCCCTGTTCGGATCACAGGAAGTGAGGAGCCGGACATGAAGTGATCAGCTGATGGGATGTCTGGCACCTGCAGAAAACATTTCACACCATTTCATACAAGCACAATGTATAAACCAGAGTTTGCAATTAGAATAGTCCATATATTAACTGCAATATTGACACAAAAACTTTTGGACAGTCGAATTTACAATTTCTTTAAATTCAAGGAATCATTAAACATAATCAGCATTATACATATCACAGTTATCTTGTTAATAGGTTTGTTCAAGAATTTAATAATCCATTAGTCCATAATTGTTCAAATTTGTTCAGAAACACGTCCGAACAAACACAACAAACATCGGAACAAACATCTGGTCCAGGAGAAAACTGCAAACACCATGTAACACTCGTTGATAAACGTAAGATCAATCCCGCAGCTATCTAAGCTGAAACTAATGCGGCAACACATAACAAACAGCTAGCAGCTAATCTAACAAGTAACAAACTGAAGCTCAACTCCTGCACGCTACCCACCCCTTGGATGTAGGCCAGCACCTGAAAATATCAACTGTGTTGACTGCACTGTGTATGGATGTGTGGATAGGGTACTGGTGAATTGGAACTAATACAAACAGGAATGTATAGAACCAAGACAACAGATGAGGAGGAGAATTACAAGATGAAAAGAAGAGGAACAAAAGAGGAACCTTGACATATCCTTAAGAAAAAGTGATGACAATATCATTTTCTTGATAATGGTGTTAGGATCTACATCGAAACGTTGCACCCACTGCAATAAAGAAGTTGTCTATCCATAAAAAGTGTTCCTCTTCAACTATGGGATATTCAGTACAGTGAGTTTGCATTACGGTTCATGACAGTATCAGGATGTGGTACTCACCTCAAGGCTGTAGGTCTGCAAGCGGCCAAGGCTCTCATCATAGTACGTGTCAAGGGGGCGTCGACTGTCAGGGGGCATCTCACCACACCATGAGAACACCTGAACACAATATTGGTTACACAGGTAATATGTCCACTTAAACAATTCCTAACTCAATGAAACATGTTCGTATGTAATTCTTCAATGAATTTTTCTTTTTGTAGGAAACAAATTTGAATGGATATATATGAACACACTGAAATTAAGTCTTAAAATGTATATAATGACTGGGATAGATTTGATTGAAGTTTAATCACTGAATAACCTCGAAATCTTTATAGACATTTGGGGACAGCTATAGAATTGGAGTACATGTATATGTGTGTGTGTGAATGTGTGTATGTGGAACTAGTGAGTATGGTTTTATGCTGCTTTTAGCAATATTCCAGTACCGGTAATATCACAGCGGGGGACACCAGAAAAAGGGCGTCACACATTGTACCCTTGTGGGGAATCAAACCCTGGTCTTCAGCGTGATGAGCGATCACTTTAACCACTAGGCTTCCCCATCACTCTTATGTATGTGGAACAGTGTTGTATCCATATTAATTTGTTTCTGTTGGCTTTCAGTAGAGAGTGAGTGAGTGAGTTTAATTTTACGCTGCACTCAGCAATATTCTAGCTATATGGTGGCGGTCTGTAAATAATCGAGGCTGGACCAGACAATCCAGTGATCAACAGCATGAGCATCGGCCTGCGGAATTGGGAACCAATGACATGAGTCAACCAAGTCAGCCAGCCTGACCACCCGATCTCGTTAGTCGCCTCCTACGACAAGCATGGGTTACTGAAGGTTCATTCTAACCCGGACCTTCACGGGTCTTCAGTAGTGACAGTGGTATGCTAGTTACTATATTTAGACTGGTGTGGAAAGATCTGTGGCCCATTCCACAATACGATCGAACAGCTAAAACCATCATAATTCCTGTACTTTAATCTAGAGTTATGATTGTCACTACGACTGCTTTGTGAAACAGGGCCCTGGCGCATCCAGTTTATTCCAGTGAAGTCTGACCCAGTCACCTTGAAAAAGTCCTGGAACAATGCAAACCATTGGTTATGTGAAGATCTCTTTTCACCTAAGATTCCCTGCCAAGGTCTATTATGGAAACTTGACCACTGTTGCAGCAAGGTAAATATAACACCATGTGCCTACCTCTTTTGCAAAGTCCTCTCTTGTCCCCTCGCCAAGGTTGCCTCCAAGGCCATGTATGAGAGAGATGGAGAAGTGAGCCTTGTTCTTGATGTCATGCAGATGTGACAGGCCATTGAGGACGTTTCCCACAAGACTTGTGTCCACAATGAAGTCATTCTGTGTGTGGTGAAAAGAAAATGACAGTTAGAAGACCCCAAAAAGATGATTAACCATATGATTTAAAGAAGCATCCATATTTTGCCATTTTGCATCTTATGCCATATTATCTGACATCACAGTGCCGACTCACCTTCTTCAGCACCCAGTCCAATGCCTTGTAGAAGTAGTCCTCAATCCAGCCACCCACTAGACTCTGGTCAGCTTCAGGCTGGGAGCCTAGCCAGGACTTGACAATAGCTTTCACATCAACATCCTCGTCACTGAAAAAGTAAACAACCACACCTTGGGAATAACATTTTGGAGATTTGAAATTTGGGGGTGTTACTGAGCATTTGACACCCCAATTTTATTTGGAATTGATGGTGTAAATGCAAAAGCATTCTTCTTCTGTGTGTACTCAAACAGCTGTGACGCATACAAGGGCCTTCTTGCACAAAAAACAACCTCAGCGTTACGATGATTGTAACTAACATAGACTAAAGACAGTCTTAGCACTAAGATTGTTCTGTGCAAGCAGCCCTTGATGTCAGGTTTGACTATCATTGTTTGGTTGACATCATTTGCTATTGAACTACTGTGAGATAACTCTGTAACTCTTTAAGCATACCACTAGGGATAGCTATGACTTAGTGTTAAAATTTTCATTTCCATTTCTGTATGTGTATGTGGAACTCACAGGAATAAGGCAACCATAATCCAGAGAGGATTGTTTATGACATAATTCTGCAGAAATTCAATGGAAGGAAAAACCAATCAAATCAGTATGAATCAAACACAAATATATCAGCTGCAGAATTCTAGCATCTGGTTTTGGAAAATGATACCTGCGTGATTTTGGGTGACTTATCAAGCAAAGTATTCATACAGTCTGCATGGGCCTGCAGGCGCATCTAACTAGTTGTGAAGAAAATACTTTGACATTTATACTAAGGTGATTTACCTGAGGAAGATCATTCCCATTCTGGAAATGGTGGCTGGGGAAGCACAGCTCAGGTCATGGGTCTCAAACAGGAAGTTGACGTTTGGACCAAACTGGATTCTCTCCCCTGATGGCATTGTCAGGAGTCTGTTGTCGTCAAGTACAGAGTTGAGCGACTCAATCCACTCAGGGTCGATGTCACCATCACAGACAATCCATGACTGGATTTCTGAAACAAAATACCTGACATTTTTCAGACAAAGCAAAAAGACTGATATTACAAGGACAAATCCCTCAACAAAGATAACAAAACTTATTTCTAACTTACAACAAATCTGAAATATGACAACGATTTTCGACTGAGATCTACTCTGATTTGTATGTGCAAATATGCAAACCAAAGTATCATGAGGAAGTTTGATGTAGGTAACAATGCAAAGTTGTGCTCTTGTCTAGAATTCTATGTGACAACACCATCTATCTGTATAAAGCAGACTCACCTTGTGGCTGTCGGACCACCAATCTTGCACTATATGTAAGGACACCATCTATCCATGTCAATCTGACTCACCTTGAGGCTGTCGGACCACCAATCTTGCACTATTTGTAAGGACACCATCTATCCACGTCAATCTGACTCACCTTGTGGCTGTCGGACCACCAATCTTGCACTATATGTAAGGACACCATCTATCCATGTCAATCTGACTCACCTTGCGGCTCTCGGACCACCTGTCTTGCACTATATGTAAGGACACCATCTGTCCACTCTCGAGTGTCCATGTCTATCTGACCCAGAAGCTGTGTCCGAGGCATGGCCTTGGGGTTCATGACATACTGCTTCACCTCCTTGTTCAGCTTGATGAGGGCGAGGCGAAGCAGCTTCAGCAGGATGGTCTTGCCCGACCCACTTGGCCCCACCACAACCACGCCCATACGCTGACGTAGCTGCTCGTACAGCTCGAGGGCCTTCTTGATCTGCAAGCCATGTGTAACAGTGATACTTCATTTCACGTATGATGGAGATGTCAGAATCATAATCCTTTACTAAACATGAAGCTCACAGTCAAAGAATGTCCCAATCATAGACAGCTGAACATCATTTCTCCAGGATTCAATAGGTTTGTAATGAATACATAATTAATGGCAAAGTGTTGCAATTTGAAGTGATGAAGCTAATTGAGAGTAATGCCACTTCCATATGACATATGGTTGTTGGTTGTGCAGGTGTTTTGACACTGTTATTTTTGCACTACTGTCATTTGCAAGAACAACACAAAATTGTGTACACCAAGTTACCCCTTAATCTGGAATTCTCAATAATTAATACTCTACAATTACTGCTGGGAGAGCTACTACAGTTATCCAGAAATGTATACACACTGTCACAGGGCTTGGACAAATCAGAATGAAAATACACAAATATTTTTAAGGATAATGAATCAGTAATGAGTCCACATAATTATCTGTATCTCAAAGAATCATTTTATGCTATATGTCCTTTCCATGTAAAAATGAATCATTTACTGTAGGTACATGAATACACAACTCCCACTACCATACACATACATCATGCCACATGGGACAGCTGAACTTCTGGAAACGGCTATAGTCCCAAATCTTCTACTGGTGATTAAGTCATCTTGACTCCAATGTTACCTGATTCTCATTGATGACTAGATTCAGCTCCTTGCAGATCTCTCGTATGGCTTCAGCCAGCTGCTCATACTCGATGTCTTTGAACTCCACATTGGGGAATACGTCCCTGACAAGGGAGTCAAAGCGCGAGCTATCAGAGAAGGTCAGTTTGGACAAAGTGTTGATCCTCAAGGCTTGTACAACCAGCTTGGTTTCCAGAGTAGAATCAACCTTACCTGAATAACAAATTTATCATAAATCAACAATGTCACTTTTTATTGACATGCATTAGATTATTGGCTTCAAACACAACTTCGTTTCAATATTAAGGAGGTTAGTGAACGAGGTTTAATTATGTATCTTTGAAGCTATATGTAACTATTCTTTGATCAGATATAGCAGTGGTAGACAGCCACCCACTCTCTTGAGCTGGACGTTAACTAATGTCAACATTGTTTCAACTTCCAAGCCATCCCACTATGGTTTCAACAAGTTCATCATGCACATTATTCTGCTTCCAATATTCCTCATGGGCTCACATTTCAGTAAACCTACTCTTGTCCCTCTATATGTCAATGGTTCTTGTGATCTCAAATTACCGCTCTTGATTTTCATTAACATTCTACCGACCAATCAATTGTCGGATAAGGAAAAACAAAATGGGTTCCGGAAGTGGACACGAAGACATCCTTTCCATCAAAACAATATTTCAAGGTGTGTCATTATATCAACATTGAATTTCTCTCTATCTCTATCAAAATCAGTGTGACTGAAATCACCAACCCAACACTGAGGCTGGTTTGTCTCACATTCTGATTAATGCATTTAAGTGTGTAGTGGAGCAATATCAAATTGGCCAAAGAAAATCAAGGACCAGTAATTTCACCATGGGAGTGGATCAGGGAAAAGAGTAGGCTTACAGAAATGTGAGACCTGGAGAACGTCGAGGAGGATGATTCTCGGGTGCCTGCTTCTTAACGATCCCTTGACATAAATGTAGCACAGATACAGTTCCAGGTATAACTGAGTTGGTAAACACATAAGATGGACATGTCATCACAACAAGACTAATTAATAAAACAAATTCAGTATCAAATCATCAAAACAACGATCTGATGTCGTGTCTGATGCCCACCAGTTGTTGCCACTTACCTCCCTGAGCCTTCTTGGCTTGCTGCAACAAGTTGCCACACCCCCTCAGTACTGTCTTCAAGGCTCTCAGTCCCCAGTCATAGTGCTGCTGGGGGGTCAACAACTCCCTGGAAACACAAGCAGGTACCAGTGTACACTCAAGCATACTTCAACATATAAACTGGTGTATTTATCTCCTTCTATACTCGCAATTGTTAGTGGAGATTTAGGAAGATGAAGATACAGATGCATCTGTCAAATCTCTCCAGTACGAAGCCTTACATATCTAGATACACAAAATATACAACTATTTGTTCATTTCAATTTCCTTTATAACGATTCGTTTTGAACATTTTGATGGTTTGTTTTTGTTTGTTACTTAACACCACACTCTCCAAGTTATATGATAATAAGACAAGTCAAACCAGTGGCTGATATCATGAAGAACATCCCACACCATAAAGGTATGATAACACACCATCATCCATAAGACACCTCATGAGATGAAAATTCATTTATTTGGCCCTATGTTACTGTGGACCTACTCTAACCTGTAATCCCCACAAGGGGACTCCATAAAGGAACAAACCCCGGGCCTTAGTGTGAGACAGAAATGCTTTAACCATGGGGCTACAACACTGTCCTTATCACGTCTCTACTCACTTGGAGAGATTAAAGATGGCCACCAGTTTCCTGCCGAGACTCTTGCCCTGTTTGAAACCCTCAGAAAAGAGGATGACTTCAGCGATTTGTTCGTTGTCAGGTTTGGACATGGCTACCGGACGGAACAACTGTTTGAGATTGTCAGGGAGTTTCTGCCGGCCTCCGTAGCCCTTCCCGGCTGGGTTCATTGTGATGAAGATGCCAGAGTTGTGATCAATGTTGATCTGTTCAAGAAGGAAGAAGAGAGCATATAAGAAAAATTTCAGAAATATCTCATAGGATTAATCCTACTGTTTATATTTATCACTGACCAAGTCACTGGCCATCTCTTCTTTCACCTCAAGCCATGGGTTGTAATTTGTAATGCAATGCACAAAATAGCAACTATTCTCAAGTGAGCATAATAGAAAGGCAAATATGGTATCCTCGACCTACATTCCATATTTAGAATCATGTGGACATCTAATAGTGAGTGAGTTGAGTTTTACGCCGCA
>VKKT01006973.1:30860-49430 GCA_008038995.1 Haliotis laevigata | reverse complement strand
GGAATCTCAGCGTGACGAGCAAGCACATTAACCACTAGGCTACCCTGCCGCCCCAGAGAGTCCCAGTAATTGGGGCACGATGACAGACATTAACAAGGTAAGCGAGTCTGAACCTGAGTAGTCGCCTCGTGCGACAAGCATCCATTTAGGTTGCTGAAGACAAGGGTGTAGTCTAACATTTAGTCTATGAAATATTATCAGACATATTATACGGAAAAACGGTTCATAAATAATAATCATAAAATATAAGGAAAAGGAGCCCAGAAACTTTCTTCAAACACCTGAATCTGTGGTTATGTAGACTTGCTACATATTCTAGACTTTCATGTGCTTTCTTGGATATGTTTGTTTCAGGGTCTGCATGGCAGATTAACAAGGTTGTATATGTGGGTTTTTCTCTGGTAATAATTCAAAACAAAGGCGTTACATACATTGTTTTTCTCTTGGTCCATCAGTCAACATCTACATCTGTATAGCTGATATATGTCACACACCCAATGCAATATGCTGATATGGCTGCCGCCTTATCTAGTTAGCATATCCATGGAAAATTATCGACCGTACTATGAGCAACACATAGACGATAACACTTGAAAACTGATTCCCTTATCAGAAAATCGCTGGTAGACGATAATCACATAATTTACACCATAGCCTGAAGGATAAATCTCATGCAGACAGTTGATTCAAAATGTCGATTTTGTACGCCATTCTCTTGTGCCTATGGGGCAGTTCTTTAATTCCAGCAAACATTCAAAAATGATAGCTTTTTCACTCCACTGACCAAAACTGCATTGGAAATTCGATGTCAATGCAAGTCGCATTTCAAATTTAGCATTAGAATAATTTTTTGGTTCATTTTCTGAAAATATATTTATAATTATTTATACTGCAACATTTTATTGGCTTGTTTATGGAAACGTGAGCATTCTGTTCACGGATTTACACATTTGGTTCAACTGGGGAGGTGTTTCTTATCTAGCAACAACCTTAAGGGCTCTTTTATCACTTTAACTTCAATCTTGATTTACGTCACAAATACAAGTAACTACTAAAATGTTATTTTTGTGAGTTTCTGAAAACATGCAGGCTGATTTATGAGTTGAAATTTGAAAGGAATCACATCGAAAAGACACGAGTTCGGAAGCAATGTATCCTTCTTGTAAAGCACGCCATTGAAAAGAGCACTGTTAATTGACATTAGACACTAGATGTGTCTGGAAGATTAGGATGTTGGCAACGTTGTAAGGCGAGGATAATAAATCTACTCCTGGTGGCAGGAACGCTGGTCTGATGTATTCAGCATTTCGCAAATATTTTAACAAGTTGATGTTTTTCAATGAATGACTTCAAACCACTATGTCACGGCCTATTCTAAAGCATTAACACACGAATGGAAGAAGCTGAAATAAAACTGCCCAACCAAATTGAATATGGTTATTTTCAGATATGACAGACCCATAAAACACTGTTGTATATATTTGGCAGATAAGTGTGTGTGTGTGTGTGTGTGTGTGTGTGTGTGTGTGTGTGTGTGTGTGTTACCATTGATTCCCCCATATATCGATGGATGCTTTCAGCGTTTGTTCGTTTCTTTATTGATGCATATGGAACATATGCATATATGAAGTGCAAAAGCTTATAACGAACTAGGGGTTGTGGGGTGACCTAGAGGTTAAAGTTTAAGAGGTTACATCCAAAGACCCGGCTTCGATTCATGGTTACATTATGTGAAGCCCATTTCTAGTGCCCTCGCTGTGATATTAGTGGAATATTGCTAAAAGCGGCGTTAAACCATACTCACTCACTCACTCACTCACAATAACGAACTAAAATAAGTGGTCCCGTTGAGTTCGTCATTCTCTTATTTTACTGTACACGCACGCACACACACACACACGCACACGCTGTATGTGTCTGTACAGTATACGTACTGTTACGCTCATCAATTATAAGAGTAGTTTACTGTCACATGACGATGTACAATTGTATTGATAGCGATGCAGGTGTTAGAACAACCTGTGTGATACTATTGATCATACTGTGTTGACAAACCTGAAACAATACCTCGAACCCTTGATTATTAGGTTTCTAGCAGGACATGGGGACGCAGCGAATCACAGTGCCTGGGATGCGTGGACGGCAGGCACTTTCTTAATTGTGTTATTTCCTGCATTTAGCCGATGGAGAACAGTTGTGAAACATATAGACAGGCCGTGTTAACTGAGACGCACACTTTAGGAGGGAGTTAAGTTTCTGCATTTCTTTTTTACCCAGGTCAATGAGTTAATGAGATCCTCAAGGAGAACACACCTTCTATCTTAAGGCTCACTTATCAATCTGTATGTCTCCATGCCTCCTACCAGTTCCGCCTGTGCTGTCCCTGAACAGCAAGCAGGATAGGAGACAAATCAGGGAGCAGCTGCAGCTGTAGCACTGTAGAACGACCTGGCCAGATGCGACCAGTGAGTTGCCTACAACCCACCTTTTGCAGCAAACATACTACTAGTGATACGGGAATTCCCTCAACTGTCCTTGGTCCTTTGACAGATGTCCTCCATCACAATCGGCCCCATGTCTTTTCCAGTGAAGTTACTGCTAGTGATACTATTCGCTTTGTTTAAGTTTGAAATTCGAAATAGAAAAAGGATATTTAGACAAATTTTCAAGAGTTACATGTTTTATCCAACATATTTTACGAGACTCATTTATCGTTTTGAGAATGTGCCAAAAAGCGAACTCGCCACACAAATAGAATTGCGCCTTTAAATTTCATTACACTGAAGGTTGGCCACATAGATTGCGACCTTCTTAGCAACAGTTGCCACGCGTGCATCATCTGCACCGTGCATGTCCAGGCGTCCCCTGTTATCTCCCAGATAAGGAAGCAGGTCAGACAACAGACACGTTTCACTCGTAAAAATTTATCGCATTTTTTCTTGTAATAGATAAACAAATCATGACCACAACCTTCGTCTCGGTTTTAGCTTTCTAAACTGATAGCTTGGGTCGTCTACGGAGTGAGTGACTTAATATTTAGCGTCACATCGGCAATATTTCAGCCGTTCCGCGACGAGAACAATTTAATTTATATATAATTTAATATTAAAATCAATAAATTTATAATGTAAAAATCTGTCATCGAAGGACAGTAAAAATACCAGAACATAACAGATATACAAAACCAGTACGCTATCATACAATTAAATCACTATAGACAATACAAAATAAAAACGGGCTATAGATCACCAACAACTGAAGGTAGATCACCATACTAGGGACCATGGGGACTTACAGTACTTTGGCTACCTGCATGGGCCCTGGATGAATTTACACCATCCCGTCAGCTGCTGGTGACTGTGCTTAGTTTTAACCGTTATTAAAAATAACAACTATACTACGATTAAAAGTTTGGTAGAGTTAACTTGACTTTGAAGATTTGGGACTTACGTACCCTCTCAGGAGGATGGGTCGTCTACTGAAAACGTACATGAAATATAACAACACGTGTATGTGTGGATACGTTTTTATCTATCAGAGTATCATGTCAGTAGGGTATGTTTGGTTATGTTGACCTTTCTTATCTATGTACAGCTGAGCAAGATACAATGAGCATTAAACGCATATTTTGCAGGTGCATTTACCTGCTGGAAACAAGCGGTCGAAACAACCGTCTGGTCAAGGGGAAGCATGAGAATATCGGGTCTTGGTCTGAGATACGTTTAGCTGAGTAAAATATATTGCAAAACATCAGCTGAACCATCCTTGTTCTAATCTATTTACACCAGAAATACTTCATGCTGGGCGATTACACTCGTGGCATGGTTTAAAAATAATTATCATACGCAGACAAAATGCTCATTTTGAAGATGTTCCACGTTATGCTAATACATCTACTGAACGTTGTCCATAAATATTGTTAGTAGGGCAATTGGGTAATATTTTCTAAACTGAATAATTAATATTGACCACTTATTTTCTTTTGTCATGTCGTAATCGGCGACTTCAGCGCATCTCTGACGTCAGACTCAAGAAAACAAAAACAAATGGACACAACAAACCCTTTGCTGGACATGAGCATGGTTACCACATATGACCATGCTGCAAGTGAGCGGATATCCAACTGCAACGGCGCATGCGCACTCACTATATACGTTACTTGTCCAACGCATATCCAGACGAATACACACATACACTGTCTCAGCTGGGCTCGTTTCCTTAGTACTTCGTCGATATTGATGATTTCACGCTTTCTATCAAACAATTTCCACATTGTTATCATCAGAAAAAGTAATATCAGAAACAACAGTCCAAATTTCGGCCCTTCAATAATCCAGATACTTGACATAGATAGATGACCATTCCAGCACTTTCCTTTGTGAGTTAGCGCTAAAATCACAGTCCATGCAACAGTAGGGACACAGGAAAACACCCAACCAACCGCACATATTAAAGCCCGCCCACGATTGCCATTATACCAAGGCTTAGTATTCCGCCATTGGTACACAACCAATACTAGCACCCAGGTAAGGCTGGTAAGACTTGTATACTTGGACAGAACTAACAAAGTCTCACAGAAAGCCGTGCTCTTGAAGAAGCACCGTATATCTGGCACTTTCATCTTCCTAGCTAGGTAGACTAAGGCTTGTTGAATGAGCGTCAAGAAGTCCTCGAACAGGAACGCCACCAGCAAGTGCTTCAACAACAACGTCCGTACGTTCTGAAGGCTGACGAAGGAAGAAAAAATGAACATGGCCAAAAGAACCGCTGTTACTGATATACTCAGAAGGGAGATCCCAAGAATATTGTTTCCTTTGTACAGACTTGCCACATATTCTGCTTCGTGCGTTTTCATCTTGCTGTAGATGGGGAATGAAGATGTCACTACACTATGGAAAGGTTGTCAGGTCGTCTCAGCCCGTGGTGCCGTGGACGCTGAACATCAGTGTCCGGACAGTTGGTCAAGCATGTCGGGAACGCGTTGATATTTAAGGCATTTCAGTTAACAGGCTATCGATTATTCCTTCTTTTAGACGCTGATCAAATGCGCTTTATTGAATTAAAACAAGAGGCCATAATGAGATCACTGAATTATAAAACATGCTGTGGCCACAGGTGCTGGCTGAATACATGCACATGACAATGTTAGTCCTAGACTGCTTGTGAGATGACTAACACATCCAGACACAGAAGAGATGGCAACAGTATCGAGAGAATCACAATCATTGAAATGTGTCTCTTAAATCAACATCAGATATTGAAGAGGATACAGCATTAAAACAATAACGTCCTTCAGCTTTTTAATAGTTTAACGTCAACAGATGCACAAAATAACTCTTCTATTCCTTTGCATAATGCTCATGGATACCATCTCGAGTTGCACACAACAATCCAGCATGATTAGAAATTTGAAACCACTCTGTTGATCTATGGAGGTATATTGCCACCATGCTTAATCATGCCTTTTTCAGCATGAGAGGCATTCGTTTTCTTGCCTTATCAAGTTTCTAATCTGCGAAGTTTAAACTAATGTCTGTACGACACATCACGGATATGTAGAGTAGATGGACAGTTTGTGACAGTACCCTTGAATAGGGTGAAACATCCAAATTGAGTTTCACGAAATAAATGATTCCTTTGTACTGTTTATACGACTGCGAATGTTCCACTTGACATGCTGATGTCCGTTTTCGACTACTGGAACCAATTCAGGACGATTACCTGTTCCAACACAATTCGATCATGGACAAATTATCCTGCAGCAGTCTCGAAATTTAGACACTTGATGCTTCTTGCCAGCAAGGTTAATTCGTCGTTCGTTTCTCACACTGATATGTCTCGGTTTGAATTAAATATAGATGGTATTGCAACAAAAAGGCGTTCTGTTTTCAAAAATATTGGTGGAAGTAGTTGTTTGCCAGACTATGTTGAAGAGTATGGGTAGTCCATGCATATATTCTTCGTATCGTCTTTATTCGTTACAAGTTTATGACAAGTACGTTATCAGGCGTATTCCCGCAGTAGGGTACAGTTGGCATCTGAGACGCCATGGCTTAGTCACTACGTTCAAATAAGTTTCTGACATCAAAGTAGAGCAATATGGCCGTTGTGGAAACACCGTTCACCCTGTAGACGTGTCATTAACCCTGGCGCCAGTTCTTCCACTGGATCCCTCCGTGGCGTATTAAGACACAATTGCTGCATTTTGTTACTTCCGATCCCAGGCTCGGTAATCCACAGCAATCCCTTTTCGTTAAGATAATTGATGTTCACTGCAAATCTCCTTGTCGCTATTTTGGGGACTATTTCTGCTTGCCGTTTTTCTGCTCTTCCGCTTTTACCATTTCATTTTGATTCCTGAAAGTACAGTGGAAAACATGAACTAGGATCTTATTACCAAAACAACCTAAATTTAATACATATACCACATTCTTAAAAATATAGAAACTGAACCTAACAAATGACATTTGCTAAGTATGTAGACAGTCACATTAATGGAGGATCATTTCAAACTTTACAACATTTGTAACATTGGATCATCTAAACGTATGTCATGAAATACGTCACATGAAATGGCTCTCAGTTTGACCTTTTCGAAAAGCATTTAAAAACTATGTCACGTCATAGATAATGTAGATTAAACGATTTAACGTCTTTGTTGTTTTTAACGTTATATATACCTTGAAGCGTCGCTAAAAGCAAAATAATTTATTATATAGAATTTCGAATTTATCATCTGTAAACACTTCCTGCCTTCTTGTTCTTTCGACTTCAAAATACCTATGTAAGAACTGCAATCACGTTGACAGTGGAATTGCTTAAATTTCCATGTATGTTTCGCTTCGTGCCAACTATTAAAACTGTAAATTTGAGCTGTGTCATTTGAAATGAACTGATTAAACATATTTCATCACTACTGATGATGATAGGTAATACATGAATTGCTGTACAACAAAAGAAAAAGAAAGAAAAAAGAAAGGACTAATCATACAAAAAATAACAGTAATAATAATAATAGGTCCCCTCAGGTCGCTGATACGCATAAAGATACAGAAATCAAACAATGCTCGTAATCTTACTAACCACAGTATTGATCTTCTTAAACAACGAAACAGCTGCTGTTTCTGTATGGCTCTGGTTATATTCCGGCTAAGTATTAAAACAACGTATATTAATGAGTGAGTGAGTATGGTTTTAGGCCGCTTGTAGCAATATTTCAGCAATATCGCGACGGGGTCACCAGAAATGGGCTTCACAACTTGCGCCTATGTAGGAAATCGAAGCCGGGTCTATACATGTATTATCTTTATATAAGAAGGACAAAGGACAAAGTATAATAATGACAAGAATTGAGTGGGTGAGTGAGTGAGTTCAGTTTACGCCGCACTCAGCAATATTCCAGCTATATGGCGGCGATCTGTAAATAATCGAGTCTGGACCCGTCATTGTTACAGCAAGTCAACAGTACACCTGAAGAATTCTGGAAAGTATGATAAATATCAAAATAAGGAACTGTATCGGACATACTTTTTGTCACTGATGTATCACGTGTTGAAATGCCTGCCACATGTCTACCTTAAACCGTTTTGAAAGCTTTATTGTGGTCTTGAATGCTGCAAACAATTATCAAACATCTTCTGAGCAAGAGTCTGATGACTCAAGCATGCTCGATTGGACCTCATTAGTTGTGAATAGGGCTGGAGCTGTTCGAATATTGCTCGACATGAACAAAAGAAAGTTAACTAGTGGGGAGTTAAAATCATTCATTTTGTCATACGGCCTCATGCGAGTGTTTTTTTTTCACTCAGACTCTTTATGCATAGATCTAAATATGAAACAGTTGAGGTGGTCTCACTTGGTTCCCTCATTTCAAGCTCAGGTGGGTAAACCAGTGGAAAGGAACTGGTCATTTGATGGTTATTGAGCGATATTAGATACTCGGTACACCGGGCCCAAATGACCTTGTTTTGATTTTACCAACCCGACCACAACTTCTGATACATATGGTAAAGAAACAGATCCGCAAGGAGGGGTTGCAACTTGTGCCAATGGGGACGCCTACTTCTTGTCGAAATGTTTTACCTCGAAATGTTATCAATGAAGCAGTCCGGTATGTCACATAATGTTTTCTCAGTAAACTCATTTTGGACAAATTGTCCCTGAATCTCATTTACAAATGTCCTTATGGATCAAGGAATGAAGTCTTTCTTGACATGTGGCATAGCAGTGTACAACTATGGAACATTTAATTCAAGCAAATCCTTAGAGTTTTTGAGAATCCTCATACTCAAATACTTTCTGTGAATTTTGAGAAGGTCCATTCTTCATAGCACTAAGGATTATGGTTAATCTTTGAGACAGGGATATTTTGGTACATTTGCTGGACACAGTGATATATCTCTCTTAGTGTGTATAAAAAAGGCTTGTCAACCAATTGATCATGTTCGATAATTGTAACAATATTAAATAGAAGTGTATATTTATATCAGAGCATCATACGTTAACAGGTGACACATCGCTACGACTATCTCTTAAAAGCTGATCGATTAGGGTTATAACATCTACTTCCCCAGGAAATGTTTCTAAAGTTTTCCTGGTAGACCCATGTTTTCAGAAACCCGTGAAGATCCGGGTTAGAATTGATTTTCAGTAACCCATGCTTGTCGTAAGAGGCAACTAACGGGATCGGGTGGTCAGGTTCGCTGGCGTGGTTGACACATGCCAACGGTTCCCCAATTGCGCAGATCGATGCTTATGCTGTTGATCGCTGGATTGTCTGGTCCAGATTCGAATATTTACAGACCGCCGCCATATTGCTGAAATATTGCTGAGTGCGGCGTAAAGCTGAACTCACTCACTCCATTTTTTCAGATGACAAACTGGTTTCTTTAACAATCTGCAGGTTTTTGTGACGTGTGAAGGGTGGCACGGTAATGGCATAGGGAAACCGCACAATTGTCTGACGCTGGTCTTGGCACTTCATATAAAATAGAATGGACATGGATTATAATATTGTCGTGTGATGGAGATATGAGGCTTATGTTAAAAACATACCTTATACATGGCTACAATTAGTTTTCATAGAATCTGTAACGTATGACAATTACTATATCTCTCCTGATCAAAGAATAATCATGATTGTGGAACCAGTCAGGTATGAAGGAATTGTGCACTGAATTGCGGGCAAAATGTCAATGCATCCGGAAACTAATCAAAGCACATACCCAGTCTTGATATCAATGCTGATTAAATTCAATATGCGCTGCAACCATGCAAATGATGATCAAGGCATAGAACTTGATTAGGTATTTGAATTGTTACAGTCCCGATCTTCTATGACTATTTTGTGCAGTGTCGGCTTTCCTTCCGTTCCCGAGCCTCTTCATTAACATAGGGTATGAGCAATCCCGCATAGCAATAACCTTTGTTTGACAGATACGTCTACTCGACATGGAAAACCATACCAATAAGGTCCCTGATTATTCTGTGTAACTTCACTATAATTCCTATGAACTCTGGCTTTTCACATTATAGAACAGGAATGGGCGTCAATCTTTAGCATGTCGCTGTCTAACTGAAATAATCTTGAACGCTACGTTAAACCCAATTTCACCCGTATTTATGCAATGAAAGGTCATGTTCAGTACGTGGATTTTTCGCTACAATTTATTTAAGCCTAGGGAAAGTATGTGGTTCACGACAATCACAGCTTTTAAATCGGTATGTGTGGTGAGGGTTGGGGTGGGGTAGCCCAGTTGTTAATGCATTTTCCCATCACGCCGGGTTCTGTTCCCAACAAGTTTACAATGTGTGAAGCACATTTTTGTCCTTAGCCTTGATATTGCTAGAATGTTGCTGAACACGAACTGAAACATTACTCATCCATCCACTTAAATTGGGACCAGAGCAATTACCTGCCTTTGTTATATACATGATGTGTTTATTGAGAAGTTGATTAAAGATGTAATGGCAACTGGCATTTGGGAATAGTTCTTTTCATGCTTTGACCTGTCGACCCCGTTGAACACGCCATGTTCGACCAAATCTCGTCACTAGTACAACTGTTTGTCGTGGTATTGATGGGGCAATAACGTTTGCATGCTGGGGCCGATTAAGGAGGAATGTTAGTATTAGGGGTATGAAAGTGTTCCTGGTTTTGCACTCACCTCTTTCATAACACATGACAGACTATAGTTACCAACACATATGCCTCTCCTGAACATACCGTTAAATCTGATTTCATCATATTACAACTGTGATGGCACAAAGATTGTTCAGTGTAACAGTGTTGCTATCATTTAGCTATAACTCTGCGTTCGTAGAACAAATACAAATTTCATTACACTAACGGCATTAACGTTTTGACTAGTTGTATTTAAGCAACGATATACCTTTTTGAGACTGATTTATTWATTATTTATTTATTTATAATCTATTTATATAACGCCGAGCTCCAGCCAGGGTGCTCACAGGCGCTTTGTTTTTCCCTCGATCATTGGATGTCAATCTCAACGACACATAGTATTATCAATTACCACTCCCTGTGGACCATACAACTCTTGCAGCCACTACTGTGAGATGAGGCGGGTTTTGTTAGATGTTTCGCTAAAATAGCAATCTGCAAGTACGTGAGTGTGGCTGTTTGTACAAAAGACTCTAATGTGCTGTCCGCTGACACATCATATTACAATTTCACACAGATATCAGCTCACAAAGCTGACTCCAAGCCTACCGGATGTTGAATTCAGTTATTGCTGGATTCCGGGCAAGGTAACAGTTTTCCGGGGAGAGAAGCCCTGATATCCCGATACGTTTGTAGCAGTGGTCGTTATTGGTTTAGGATGTTGTCCAGCAGTGGAATTCTTTGGGGTCATAGGAAACCAGAGGCATTCTTTTACCAGCTGCTGGACAGACTGTGCTACGGAGGAAGAGATTCTTATTACACATCTCTCATATCAGCAAATCGTGATGATGAACCTGTTGCTGATCAGAATTTAACAGCGAGCTCAAAGCAGTTCGTTCCTCAGAATGTTCCGAACCCTCTCTATTGGGTATGTCGCATGTGGCAAGATATCAATCATCTTATATAACAAGAAAGTTGACATCTTTTCCTTAGAGGTGGCAACTGAAGGGGTTTTTTTATCCTTTTTAGAGGCTTGCTCCTCCTGAACCCCACTGCCCACCAGTAAAGAGGCAAAGAAATGTGCCCTATCCCCTAAACTGGACTCCATATACTCCATGACGGTCATTGGAGTTTGCCCTTCAGCTGAAGATACTTGATGACAGCGGTAGCAATGTTGTCCATTTACACCAAACAGAGAATATCTAGTCACTTTGATGCCTGGAGAAATATTCTACCTGCTCGTGTAGTTGGCTTGACAGCAGACTGTGAGAATGCAACGTAAAGTACTTAATAAATGAAAACGTTTAGTGTGCTACGCATACCTTCGCACCTATTAAATTCGTCAAATTTCCTTCGGGCACAAAACTAATATCGCATGATGTGGTTATCACATGTTTGAAGTCACATGTTATAACAAACATAACATTCGTATAAAGAAAGATATAAAGCAAGATATACTAAGGTGGTTGGCTTCTGCCGAATTACAAAAGCACCCCGAACTTGTCAACAACGTCTAGCCGACTGACTTCTGAAAGCAGTGACCTACATTCAAAGACATAAGTAAATCGACTAGTCTGTTTCTGCTGCTGTTACCCCGCCTGACCAACCACTCATTAACGCGAGAACTGGGACACATGAACCTACGGTACTCCGATAATGTAGGTAATTTACTCAAGGCCATTTTTAACTTTGACACGACATACTTCGACATATGTTCGGATATAGACCATCGGTGGTCATCAACATATACCGAGGGAGTCGGTAACCTTAACCAATGGTCCATCACCAGCTCTCCTTAACGAAAGAGGCATAATTTGAAAATTTGATTTAGGTTGGATTTACATGATGTCACGTGATTCAGCTGTATTCATAATTTGTCTACAGATCTAATGATAAGGATCTCTTTTTTATATTTACTGTTTGAACCTCAATCGATTCCGAACTTTCTAGAAACGAGAACGAAATAAAACCACTCCTTTTCTCAGCGAAATGTCTGTAATTTCCAATTGTAATGCAATAGACATGCAGTGTATAGTATAAATGTTTTACTTGCAATGAAATGATTTGTCCATCCAAGACCGGAGTATTTACAAACCACCAGGAGTTAACGACACAATATATATGGTACAGCTATCTTGTTTTTTTAATGAAAAATACATTTATAAGAATGTATAATAAAAAGACTGACTGACTGAGTTTGGTTTCACGCCGCTTTTAGCAATGTTCCAGCAATATATCGGCGGGGGACACAAGAAATGGGCTTCACACATTGTACCCATGTGTACCCACCACTCCTTACGATAAAAATATCTCCGGTACCTACAGTACAAAGTAAGCATGTTTTGAAGAAAGGACGTAGATAACGACATCGGTATGTATGCGTAGCACAGACTTCGTGACCTTCGTTCAGATAATTCTGATGGAAAAGATGATGGCGTGAAAGTATGTTCTTATAATCAATATAAGCTGATGATCAGTGGGCTTTTACCAATCAAAGAATGATACCTAATGTGGAACCAGTCAGGTATGTAGGGTTGCGGACTGGGTTGCGGGCAAAGGGTCAGTGCATCCGGAAACTAATCAAAGCGAATACCCAGCCTTGAAGTTAACTAAATTCGTTAAACGCTAAAATCGTTACAGAATTGCCTTGGTTAGTGATAAAACATTATTAATTGATTTTTCTTTCCGTCATTGTTGTAGTGAGCTTATTCTTGGCTGTTCTGATTACCGCCCTACGAGGACAAAGTTCTGTTGCTAAATCTTGTCTAAAACAAAAAATAGCGAATGAGCAATCGCATCGATAGCTCTGGTGAATGATGTAAAAGTCATCTGATACTCTGTATCTTTATTATGCTATCGAAGAGGGAGTGCATCTAGTTGTATACGCTTTCAGCAATATACCAGCAATATCACGGTGGAGGACATCAGAAATGAGCTTCACACATATGGGAAATTGAACCCGGGTTTATGGTGTGACGAGCGAATGCTTTAACCACTAGGCTACCCCACAGCCCCTACGGATCGATGAGACAGGATGTGAGACACTAGCTCCATACGTCAGTGTGCTACAAGGTTGATGTCGTTTTATTATATAACCTTGACCTTGCTCAAATCAGGGCAAACATGGAGGGTCATGCAATCATGAGGTCACTTTTTTCATTAACAATCAGACTTTATCGAGATTAATATTTTATTGACCAACGTTCGCTTTGCATTCTTACTTAGTTGTACACAGTTCTCCTATGGCCATAATTAAATTACAAAATGCTGTACCAATCCTATATGCCGTGCACAGACACAAGTCAATTGTGGTTCCTGTACATGTGATGCACCTGACCTTTTTCGTGACTTTCAATATGATCTAATGTAAGAACTCTAGCAGAACAAAATGAATTTTTTTAAACTATTCGTTAACCGTTGAATACCCCGGCCGTTCAATCGTATTTTAGGCATGGTTTCCGAAAGTTGCGAATGAACGTACACGGCTGCACGATCTAATCACTCAAATTGCACCTTCCAGCCGCAATATCATTGGAAAACTCTTTTGCAGTGTGCTTGACATTTCAAAATTTGTAGCCCAAAACATCCCAGACGTGAACAATAACGTTCTGTGTTGGTGTCTGGCTTGAAGCAGCGTGCAGATCACGGCTATCGTTTCTGGTTCGGATGGTGACATTGCCTTCGTTTGAAACTGCCACAGAGTCAATATGCGAGTAGGCTCGCTGATTTTCACTTCTTCGTCTTGTTTAGTACATGGTTTACAGAAATAGCACGGACAGGATGTAAAGTCAACTGATAGAGCAAGGACCCAGAGCCATGTTGATTGTACCGCGAGGATACCAGCGGGGCGAAGAGGATTCAAGGAGTGGAACTGACCGACTTTAAAGTATTCTTAAGTAATTCTGCACACTGACATCCATGAGTATGAATCACCATCAGTTGAAGATATCCTTAAATACAGATCTAGAGCTTTGCTGGTGTCATGCTCCACGCACAGTAGTGGACAGCAAGGCTCACACTGTTGCCTTCACTTTCCCAATCTTTGATGAATTCACATTTGAAAAAGGCTACTTGTAATGCAGTCAATATATTCCGTTTCACACATTTTAAGTTCGATTTTTTGCATTCTTTCATAAGAAATATGAAATGTGATACATTAAATATAAATATGAATTACAACAATATACCATAGCATACCCATATATGATTTGGTATAGATGAATTGAAACTATGCTTGTTATACAAGTGTTTAAAAGGCATGGAGGTTACAAATTAAAGGTAAATAATAATGAATTATGTATTTGACAAATAAATAATTAAGGGTGTAACGGTTAAAGTGTTCTGAACTCTAAACATTGTATTTGGACTTGTGTCGTAGTTTAACGAAACCCATGAACTGTTTCTAGTATCTAACAACAACGAGTGTAGTATGCGATGTACGTGTGGTCGCAGTATTTGCCGGTTGATCTTTTGTTATGTATGTACATGGTAGTCTATTGTTGGTGTGTCTATCACAAACACAACTACATTAGTGCAACGGAGTCAGGGCAACATTCTTCTTCTAACCTGTGTGTCACGTTCATCCAGCTGATGACAGTAGTGATGAGGGGTGACAGCACATGTTCTAGAAGAAGGTAGGAGGGTATGGTTTCACGGAGGTAACGTCAGGGATAACATGTGACTTCACAAACCGTACTGCTACATTGTGGGTTGGACGCTTCAATTAGATATATACATGTACTGAAGTAACGCTCTGAAAGCCAACATAGTCTTTTTATTGTCTCCCAGACATCTGGCATTATTATTGCTTGTACACAATGCTTAATGAGTGCTGATATTGATTTGTCACTCCCACGTAGTCTGGTATCTGATTCTGTTTTCATGTGCTTCGATTGAAGAAACTCAAACGCAATATATTCCCATTGCAAAGTATGAGGGATACACATTGTTTTCAGCAAATGGTCTGCAGTCACATGAATCATCTATCTGTTTTGTAGGCTATTAAGTACATAATAGTTGTCTATGTACCTACACGTATGTATAGGCTTGCTACAGTGCTCCAACGTAAGGGTTTGAGAGTTTAGTTTTACGCCGCTTTTAGCAAGATTCCAGCAATATCACGTAGGGGGACACCAGAAACGGGCTTCACACATTGTACCCATGTGGGGAATTTGACCTCGGTCTTCGGCGTGACGAGCGAACGCTTTAACCACTAGGCTATCCCACTACCTAGGTTTTAACAGCAAGCCAGTGAGGGAATGTAGAGGAAAATGATGAAGCATGGTAAAAACATGTGTATCCATGAGGAGAACATTGCAGTATATAGACATACTGAAATATAGACAGGCACCGCCTGTATCAGTCCGCTGTGCAATCAGATGGCCTCCTGCATGGTAGCACCAGGTTTGTTGAGAGTGGTCGGTGTCATCCCTGTGTCCGACTACGAACGTTATGTCCACTCACTCTAACACCTTTAGCTTAGCGAAGCTCATCTCCAGTTTGAGAGGCATTTTGACCACGGTTTCGTAACACATTCGTTCTGATAAAGCGGTCGCGTGTACCAGCTGTCGCCCTTGGTCGAACAGATCATCAGTGTTATTTGTCTGACGATGTTGAATTATTAATGTAGTATGAATATGTATGACAGTAGTGTGAATATACTGTCACGAATATTTCAAATGTCAGACTTTATGTGTCTGCTGGTTGTGAGAATGTGAAAACTTTGCATGCACACGCACACACAGACATATACGCTCAAACAGACATACACAATCACAAAGACATACAAGCGCACAGACATAAACGCTCACACAGACATACACGCGTACACAGACTTACAAACGCACACAAACATACACGTTCACAGACATACAAGCTCACACAGACATGCAAACGCACACATGCAAGCTTACACAGACACACGCTCACAAAGACATACACGCTCACACAGACACGCAAGCTCGCAGACACAGATAGACAGACGCACACTCCACTACAGTCACATGTTGGCACAATGACTTAATCTAAAACTCATATATACATACGTACGTACGTACGTACAATCCCTGGATTGTCTGATCCAGACTCGACTATTTACAGATCGCCGTCATATACTGGAATACTGCTGAACAACCAAAGAAAATCAAACCAAAACATACACTGAAAACATACAAACTCTCACATACGCACTCGCATACACACACCGACACACACATTCAAACATACAAACACACATTTGCATAAATGTGCACACTTTTGTAAGTGTCTACAGCAAAGGACATTTATCATCCTGTATCTCCAACATGTGTTTGACAAGCACGTGCCATCACTGCTAAGACCACATTCGTTGCTTGGTAAATCACAGGGGCTAAAGAAATATTCCACAAGCTTGCTTTTTTAGCCATCGTCCATCAATGTATGGTTAAGGCAGTCTGGCCGTATACTTATTTTGAGTGTTCAGTGCACGTGGGAATTGAATGTGAAAGAAATTAACCCATTTAAGCGAAAACATTACAAGAATTATAACTGACATACAATGTTAATTAAACTCGGATTTAACGACGACTAAACACACGACAGGAGTCATGTGTATTCATCTCCAGCTAACACCGCTGAACACACACTGATCTTACTTTGGTAACAGGAATCGGGCGCTTCAACAGAACAAATGTTTCAGTACGATTGAGAAAATTCTTTATCTTGTCAAACTAAATTGCTTCTTGGCATCTTGGTTAATGCATATATGTATTTTTCTCGATCGGGTCACAAATTACCTCAGATGTGTCCTTGGAATCGTACTATTAAAGATAGACCGCCGTGAGGCTTACACGCAAATCTTAGTTATATGTGTGTCCCTGCACGTTATGGAGGGAAAGTCGTCTATGATGACACCGTGTGTTCCAGCTGTTTGCATTTCAGATATAGGTTAAGCATTTATCTACCGTGCTATCCAAGGTTTCATATTGGCTTACTTCAACGCTGGTCTACGTTAAACATACACTGTTGAACAAAAGAAGATATACAATCAGTGTGCGAAAAAGCCACTGGCCCGCAAGGCACTGGCCCGTGGCTAGTAAACTCAAGTAGGGCCGGTAAATCTCCACAGTCACTGGCCCGACTGGCTAGTGAACTTTCATGGAGTCATGTTGTAAACATATCACTCTCTCCGACTTGTTAAGTTATAATAATTGCACTTTTGAATCGTGCTAGTAACTTTCAGGTATAGCTCGCCCGACTGGCTAGCAGCACAATTTATATAATGTATACAGTATAACACTGATTACTCTGTTCTAAGATAACCTATTTCTACGGGTATTATTGGTGAGTTTTTCACCATACGTCTGCAGTATTTCAGTTACTGTTTACTGTCAGCAACATTTTGATTTTGCCATCTCTTCGGTCAGATCGACGGTTTAGTACCTGACTGGATTGGAACAGTTTTTATTCCAATGGATTGGATTACATTTATTTCAGTCCCTCTTGAAAGATTAGCATTTGTCTGATGCACCGTATAGACTGTATATAAACCAGACCTCACATGTAGTGAGAGTAAATAACACTGTTCACATGCTTTCATCTAAACCCCAGATTCGTGCCCAAACTATCTGTCATCGCGGTGTAATTGTGATGGTTCCTTATATGCCTCTTGCTTCAGAATAACGAGGTATTTGGCTTCAGACACACATGCCGAATTAACAGAAGACAGATCTTAACAGATCAAGCAGTAGTTAAAGTGGAAGCAAATGCACACACACACGTGCGCGCGCACGCACTGGCGCACACACATATATTCATCGGATACAAACAATAGCATGATCATTCTCTCGTTGGGCAAATCTGGATATATGTATCCCACTATATTCCAGCTATAAGACTGTATGTAATCGAGTGGTTAATAGTGCGAGCAACCATCCACGCCTTCGGGGCTCCCTGACACTTGTTTTCGAATTCCGTGTCCACCCCGATTGTGATCATTGCTCTCTCAGCAGCCTGTCACATCCATTGGGCTTGTCCAATGTAGCAGGATGGCTGTAGACGTTCCTTCACGTTGACACACTGTGATGCAACCGAAAGGCTGCTCAGAGCTACCACAAACTTGCTCATTCGCGTCCATGCCAGTATAAGACTGACAATACAATGCAAATCAGGACAAGTGAAATTTATATAAATAGCCATTAGTCCAAATGAAAACTAGGTACTACCTATATTTATACCTATTTGTGTGTAGAAGAGCGTCGCTGAAGTCCCCGAGGATCACGGACCTACTGATTGGAAGTCAGGCACCTTTTCACAAATACCTACCGTGATGAAGAATTCTACCAAAGTAAGCAGAATGTTTAATTATAAAAGGTTGACATTTACCTCCTTTGTTAGCGATCGACAAGCAGAAGTGCATGTGCCCAGTCAGATTATGCGTCAACTAGATCAAAACACAAGTGGATAATGCT
>VKKT01006958.1:10677-25267 GCA_008038995.1 Haliotis laevigata | reverse complement strand
CATAATCATCACATTGTTTATTTCAGCATACATGATATATCGATAACATGCACTGTTGTCATAAACATATGGCATATATTCCAACATACCACTTTATTCAGAATGTTAGTTATTTAAACACTCCCCCGTGAAGATCAGAGACCTTATTCTCGAAACGTTCGTAGCTCTAAAAATTCTTAACTTTGATCGTAGCCAATGTATTAAGATTGGGCTTAAGAAGTTCGTAGGGATACGAACGTTTCGAGAATAGCTAGCATGGATTAAAATTATTCTGCAGCAACCAATTCTTGTCGTAAGAGGAGACTAACGCGATCGGAAGGTCATAGATCGATGCTCATGCTGTTGATCACTGGATTGTCTGGACCAGACTAGGTTATTTACAGACCGCGATCAGATAGCTGGAATATTGCTGAGTGCGGCGTGAAACAACAAACAAACAACAACAAAACAAATATAGGAACAGAAACTTATTGACAAAGTCAATTTCACAAACTTCAGTGGTTCAATCCCCACACATGGTGAGATTGCATGACCCTCAGCCAAGAAAGGACGTATGTACAATGAAATGATGCCCTATATATTTTATTCAAAACACTAAACACGGAAATAAAGATTTCGACGATATTAAAAACAACATAAAGAATTTGCAGAAATTCTGTCAACCTCATATGTGTTTTATTGGTAAGTGATTCAGATGATAAACCGGTCCTTAAATATTACACGGAAACGTAATAGCTGATTCATTACACATAATGATTACAGTTTCAATCATAATGTGATCCATTTCACGATAAAACACACATGCATGTGACAGAGTTTGAATTAGGTGAAATCTAATTATGCTACATTTCCACAAGTGGCCCAACAATACGTATTTGAATTATACGCATTGGCAGAAATTCATCCCATATAAGTGTATTTGCACCGCAAACACTGAGACCATCAAAGATTAGGAAAACAGACAATGAGTAATTGGGTGAATTCGCCGGTCTCTTGAGAGCTGAAGGGTAGCTCCACCTTAAAAAGTAAACCCTGGTTCGCTTGAGGCTACAGGTAGCGCAAGGACCGGGGAGGTATAGCGATCAATCAATCGTTTTACTGCCTTTCAATTGGCTGCTAATTTTAGACAAATATGTCGTCTTCCTCTGAAAGAAAAGGCTAACATGTATCACCTTGGATCAATATACTTATTCTATTACATAGTGATAACCGAATTAGGTATATTTCTGCCGCTTCGTGCCTAAGCTACGGTATGTTCACAAAAACATCTCGGGCAAATTTGTAGAACATTTGCTCGCATGATGTCAGTCGACGCCGGCCGGCATTTTGTCACGTGATCCTACTACAACTGCATGACACAGGAAAACAGGTTGAAAGAAAAGCGACAGCTCAGCCAGTTCTGCTCCAACCTGTCTCGGCTTCGTGCAGCTTATGTAAGGTCATTTAACATTAGGCGGTCCCGTCTTATTCTTACGTACACTGCTACTCTTGTCCATAGCAATATCGTAACCATATCTAGTTCAGCTTGAATAAACTGACATGCTTGGTGATATGTCAAAACAACTCAACCGAGAATGAATAGCTGACATTATTTGTGACTGTATCTTGTCGTACATTGCATTTTTATTAAAAAATCGAGAACAAAATTCCACAGCATGCGTGACGTTAACGGGTTTAAAAGCAACGACAAATTTGAGCAAAGTGTTCCAAAATAGTATTAATTGCTTTCTCGTTCACACACACCTCTAGCATACACAAGACATACACCTCCACCAAACGCCTCTGCCATACACTTCTGCCATACACATTTGCCATAATACCTCTGCCATACATCTTTGCCACATAACTAACATACACCCCTGCCATACACCTCAGGCATACAATCAATGCGTTTCAGTTTAATTACGAAACATCATGTGACGTTGCAATCCTGATTTCTCCGTTTACATATTTGCCAGATGTTCCATGCCTATACAGAGGGCAACATTAAATTGTCAACGACGTCGCTTCAACATGGCCCCATGCTGGTGACCAACCATGAATAGCTTCGGCAAGATTCGAGAATCCAGTGACTAGTGTTTGTCGACATACAGGCTTAGAAGTTGTTTTAGGGAGTGTGTGTATAGGGGGAGGGAGGCGGTGAGGGGGTGAAGAGTGGGGTAGGCGGCGTTGCTTTCAGGAGAATTGGGTAGGGCAAAGCTAAAGTTACCAACTGCATTTAAGTCACGTACTAACAATTTACATGGACACGTATACCTGTTTAACATCTTAAGTCATCGGTATGGGCGGTGTATATTGTATGTGGGCTTATTAATAATAAGTAATAATAAGACAGTAGTGTAAATAAAGTTAAGGCATGTCATCTTGACCTGCAACCTTGCTGGACAATGTTAGCTCATTCTGCTTCACCATCCACGACCTCATGGACAAATATAAGCCATCTTAATGGATGTCATTTAATATGTTCCCCGGCTTAACCAAGCATGTCCGGCCTTGCACGCATGATACACATATGCAATACACAGAACCCACTTCTGTTTATAGATACAGAAATACATCACATCAATAATGATACATTTGTCATCAGTATTTAGCGTCAAATGTTATAATTATTCCATTATATATAGCAGAGAAAGTAACATTTCGGGAACCAATTTTTCCTAAATTCTTTTCCTAAGACGACAAGGTGGATAGGAAATATAAACACCCTGTAGACTGATTATCATGGAAGGAGGTGATCCTATCCTATTCACGTTCTGTATGGGAGGTTGCTTAAGCACAATTTCGACGAGATATTCTAAATACTACGAAGCAGTTTATGGTTACAGGAACAACGAAATCCTTAACGTACACATAAATAATGAGCAAATAAGCATGATATCGTAAAGTCTGCACTATCTACTGTACGCTTGTACTAAGTCAGGCATGTGCCACCGCCAGCAGGACTGGTCGATTCAGCATAGCGTCAGAAAAGTGACCGATCTACTTGCATAAGCTTGCACTTGTTGTCAAAGCTACTTTACATGCATACAAACATCAAGAATATACTTATGTATCGCCATATATGTCTAGGTAACTAATGTTTCTTTTAAAAAACGAGTTCTACGGGTTTGTAAATGAGTCAGCCTTGCGGTGCGGAAGTGGCCTACTGAGCATGTGCGAGCCGGCGTTGCCTTTTAAGGGTTAGTCTCTCCCTCCAGCCGACACAAGCTCTGTAGTGTGCGTGCAGTGAACACGTCTCTCTTCGAGCTGTGGCAACCAGGGTCGACTTTGCCTGCTTAGGATTTTTAACTTTACCTGTTCCAACTAAATCGTCATCATGCAACAACAGACAACCATCACGAAGACATCGTCTTCCTCGTACCGGCCTGCCATCAATAATCGTACAACTATTGTAAACAGGAACCAAATGCGTTCTTCTCATGGAGGCGGATCTGCGTATTCCTTCTCTCAGAGAGGCTCCATTAGTCCGGCTTATGCTCCTGGAACTTACCAGCATCTGTCCACCTCAGGAGTTGCCAATGTCCGCGACAGTCGCCAAAAGGAAAAGAAAGAGATGCAAGGGCTCAACGAACGCCTTGCTGGGTACATCGAGCAAGTGCGTTTCTTGGAGGCCCGCATCAAAATGCTTGAGGATCAGCTGGCCCAGTTGGGACATCGGGAAAAGTTCGACCTCCAGCCTATCAGGGATATGTACGAGGCTGAGCTGAACCAGGCTAGGGCAGTCATTGACGATTTGTCCAAGGAAAAAGCTTCAGTAGACGCAAGGATCGCCGGTCTCCAGGACGAAGTCCAGAGACAAGCTGGAGTGTAAGTACTAGTTTTCTTCTTGTCAAACTACGACTGTGCTTCTTCTACTTAGTGCAATTCTATTCAGAATGTAAACCATGTCTTAAATGCGTGCTTGGTGTATATGCATGTGCAAGGTAAAACTAATGCAGGTTCATTCACAATTGTAAAACGTTGCTAGTTTGGGAAGGCCCTGTATGAACAGTGCACTGTAAGCAAATATACAGCCGTGTATTCAACGTTTGTCGCTGCCCTGTAAGCTTTTCTCCTGTACGACAAAGGTGGCATAGGATCGGTCTTAACCTGTAACGCCATATATCACATGAACAGATGCGTCGTTACTAGACACGGGCCGACACGCAACACCACGCTACGCCAGCTAGATAGCGATATAAGCCACGCCCCCTTTGCACGAACGATCTCTCAAACACATCCAGAGGAAAACAGGTTCACGCATGACTGTACCTGACATCAGATTTGTTGCAAGGCTTGTGCATAAACATACCCTGCCTCATACAGCTAAATCAGCTGTAGGTAACATATACTGGCAGATTGTTCGGATAGAGCTTCAGAATATTCATGCAAACAGTCAGAAGTAATTTCATTCATTTAAGTCGGGAGGACGGAAAGATTTCTCGTATCTAATTATAAACATGTAGTTTGGAGTTGGAACCTCCATTTACAATGCTGGTGATTGTCCAAGTTGTGCAGGTTTTGTTTTGAAATTCAATACTGGTGGTGGAATACGATACTTGCTGTGGAATGCCTGAACGGCTTGTTGACGTGGCAATCGTTATGAAATATTCACACCTAGTCTTGAATCACGTTTCTCACGCTGAACGAAATTATTTACCCAACAGAACTGCTTTGATTGATCATTCAGAAATCTGCCTGAAGTACAATACGAACATTTCAAATGTTAACACCTTTCGTACCTTACCCCAACTGACATTTGAGTTTTATCTGAAGATTTCAACTAGATCATTTCGATTTCTAGCCATTGTAAAATGTTCCGCCTTAGATTTCTACCTGACACGCATTTTTGTTCCTGATTGAAACTAAGACCAGCCCGGAATGTAGTTAAGTATGTAACGTATCTAGAAGTGTACCTGTCGACAAGGGTCGGGACGACCTGGGATGGTTAAGCCTTCCAGCAGCCGAATCAATAACTGCCTGGCTGCTAGTATTGACTAACACCTCACACCTCCACAAAAGCACACTTCCCTCGTCTGCCGCTCTGGTCAAGGGGAGAGCACTCTTGTTTATTTGTCATAGCTCAGTTTGTCGAAATAGAGTTACCTCCCTTAGCAGTCTGCATTTGGTCCGGACTAAGTTGTCGTTCACAAACAAAAGAAGAAATACAAGAAATTATTTCGATGGCATATGACCACTTTATCAGTTTGAAACTTAAGATATTTTTCGTTAATGAATGTTTTTGCTTTAGAATTATGAACTCAATATCTAATAAGGTTATTTATAATATAACCTCTTCAATACGCGACATATTTTGGTAATGATTTCAATGTACAGCAAAATCCGGCGGCAGAATAATGTATGTATGTTATTACGTTCTGAAATACGACCGAATAGTAGGACCTGGATATTTTCGTATCGGAGACTGCCAACGGTGCACAAGGGAAATACAAAAGTGGATCACGGTCGACACGTGAAACGTCTTGTTTATCTTTCACAGCACTTTATGCTTGCAGTATAGCCTCTTCAGTATGTGAAAGTCCATGTTGACTTATAAATTGATTTTCCGGCCGTTCAGTCGTCGTATCTGGCGGAATGCCATAGATCGATATCCGCGGTAGTTTAAGAACTGAAATAAATCTATATGAACCCGTTTGAAGGTCAAGGTTACTCACATTCGGCAACGTGGTATGAAAACTTTCGAAATACATCTTCCTCATCTGTTTTAAAAATTTGTGTTACTAATTAGTATTTATACAATCACTTCTACCTGTTTTTTACATAAGTTCCATGCAAGATATTGATAAGTCAAAGGATACACGCTCAGTTGAGCAGCCAAAGTTGAGATACAGAGTTTGTTGCCTGGGATTTCTGTTATGGATCATGTTTATATCCCTTTAATCATTATAGCTTGTAGGGTCCTGATCATTGTAGAAAGGTTTGTGACACTTGGTGTTTTAAAAGTACGAGATTTTCTGAAATTCAGATGTGCGTTTATATACTAGCCTTAAACTTTGTGGTGAATAACGGATTCGAACAACCGACCAACGTCTTCTTGCCCTTTGTGCCACCGTTTGTCCCACAAAACATAAGAAATTGAAATGGGCACTGTCCTTCTGAATGCCACAGTTCTTAAGGGAAATTAACTCGAAATCGTTGTGCGTATACATTACAAATCACATTCACGTAGAAGTCACTGGACAGTCAGAGTTCTTCAGAACCTCATGCTTCTTGTAAGAGGAAACTAACGGGATCGGGTGGTCCCATTCTCATTGATACATGCACCATATTCCAATTGGGTGTACAAATGCGCATGATGTCAATCACTGGATACCGTCGACCAGATTCCATTATCTACGGACTGCTGTCATATAGCTAGAACATTGCAGATGCATGCACACTAGCACTCGAAGACTTTTTGTTCCAGACGCCTTTTATATTTCCAAGAGGGGCGTTAAACAATACACCAACCAGCAAAGAAGGAACGAAACAAACAAAAAAGTAAAGAAACAGCCCACAACGCTTTGGTTCACTGAGTTATTTTTGCCATTGCAGAATCGACATTCTTGAGAAGCATAAGCTAGACTACATTTCCAAGATCAACCAATTGACCACCCAGGTTGGAGAGTACGAGGGCGAGCTTGGCTCCCTCCGCCTGAGAATCAGGAACAGCGAGGATGAGAACGAAAAGATCCGTGAACTCCTCAACAGGGCCAATGATGATCTGAAGAAATTCAGGGCCGTAAGTAGCGCATCCTCCAAATCTTAAACCACCAATTGTCGCATGACGTTTCTAAGTATGTTATAATTGTTCCACTATGATGACTATATAATGGATGCTTTCTTATAATTAAGAATGCAGTTGATGTAAAACCTTAAGAACAAATATAAGTATTGATCGATCATGATTTTTATGTTAAGTGTAATTGGTACTATCACAAGGATGAACAATTCTCTTTGGAAGTTACATAATCTTCAGTCAATAAATACATTCTTCGCTTAGAACTTTATATAAATCGTAAAATTTGAACGAATTCAATTTTTAAAAAACACGGAAAAAAACAAGAACAACGACTAAATTTCAATCCACGTTTCCAGGACCTTGACGGTGAGACTGCTGCCCACATCGAGGCTTCCAACAGGGCACAGACCTTCGAGGAGGAGTGCGAGTTCCTCAGGGCTCTTCTGGACAAGGTGAGTGACCGAATACAGCAAAATACTTTTAAAACAAACATACCTATAACAAAACAACGGATATAACGAACTGGGTTTATTTGTGTCCCACTCTCCGTATAGTTCAGCCGAAATGCGCATAGCGAATGTATTGAGACATTCACAGAAATACAAAAGGTTAAACCACTTGAATGTGAATTGAACCGATATTCGGTTTACTCAAGGTATACGATTATGACTTCGAAGAACATAACTTGTACATTTAAATAAAAAATTACAATAAATGATAGAGTAATCAATGTTTATAACAAGCACACTAACCGGTAAAATGAACTGTTTGGATCTTTTCATGTCCTGTCAACTTGCTATATATTGTAGTCGAAATCCGTGTAAGGAATAACGGTTATAACGAACTAACATGTGTAGTCCCCTTGGGTTCGTTATAACCGTAGTGTATTGTACTATTGTGATCTGTACATGCTAAAAATACCTGAAATGCCAAACGACGATATTTGTTATCAAAAATAGCATAATCCTCAATTATCCTCAATTTGAAAGTATTTCTGTTACTTACTAACACTTTGTTACCTACAGATCCCACAAGAGACACAGCAGACAACCAGGATCGGCGGTATGGATATGCGCGCCTGGTGGGACAAGGAGATGGCCCAGGCCATCAGAGACCTCTCCACCGAGTACGAGAACGTCGTTGGCACCATGAGAGACGATATGGAGATGAGAATGAATGCTCAGGTGAGTTAACCCCTTATGAACTGTGGTCCGATCTTCGAAACCATCTTAGGCGATCGTTAATCCTGCGACTGCGACGCGGCCCAGTCTACTTTTGAATGTACTTAAGCACGATGCGCAGTATTGAATATTTCAAACTCTGTTTTATTAATTCAACTCGATCCTTTGCTTTCATATGATGTACACCTGCCACTTTTGTAGCCTAGATTTAGATCATGCACTTGTAATTTCAGTATCTCTCATTCGCAATTCAGCAACTCCTAGAATGCCAAATAATACTATTCGCAATAGTTATTATGTATGATGACTTGTAATAAAATCAGCAAAAGTAGAATTTGCCCTTTTCGGAATAGCTACGCATTGAGAGTTATGTCCCTTTAAAACATGGTTTTGAGAATGATCTCCCTTGTATTTATAGGTGAGACAGCTCCAGAGCGGCGCCGTGAAGGACAACTTGGAGAGTACCCATCTGAGGGAGGAGGTGAAGAAACTCAAGGGCAGCCTGTCCGACAGGACCAGCGCTCTCAACGACGCCGAGGCTAGGGTATGTAATCTACGTTACATTCAGTGACGTCATTTGGCAACATCATCACATAATCTCAGGCATTGGACTGAAAAGAACATCAGTGTATTTGCTATTCCAATAGATCTGGAGCCACTTAAATCTCGTTTCACACATTGCCATCAGTGTGTACTATTATAGTCATTACCTTTTCTTTCTGTTATAACTGAAACTATGGAAACATTGACCCCAGGAATGAGGTGAATGAATAACGTAGTAATGACAACTAACAACTGGTCTCATTTGATCCAATTTCTTTAAACCCGCGCGACACATCAATCTCATTTCATGGATTTCTGTAAGAAGATATATTCTTGGACTACGAACATGCGATATCTTTACATATAAATTCGTTTGAAAATCTCAACAGTTGTATCTTGAGCACAATGAATTAGACAACTTTATTCATGCGATACCCTATAGATGTTAAGTGAGTGTTATATATACGGTGTATATAGAAAACCTCAATACGGTGCATATAGAAAACCTCAATACGGTGTATATAGAAAACCTCAACACCAGAGAACAAGTGGGCTCGATTGCATGCCGTAACAGTTTCCATTTAGCGTAAAAGGAAAAGAAGAGTTAAAAATTGAATGAATTTATTGCTGAAACTTGAAGTAACAAGAACACGAATAGACCACTGAAATTCAGAGATGATACCTGGGGTTTCGGGAGTGTGAGAGCTTGGGTCAGACATCTGACTGTTGCCCTGACAACGGATTTCATTACAAGGTCACTGATGTGTGATTTGCCCTTCAGCTGAGGACCCTGGAGGCTGAGTTGAACGATCTCGCCCGCCAGCTGTCCGAGAGCCGTCGGGACACTGATGAGCTGAGACTGAAATACCAGACAGATGTCGACCGTCTGCAGTCCGAGCTGGAGACCTGTCTGCACGAGCTGCAGCTCATCATGGACGCCAAGCTGTCCCTGGAACTGGAGATCTGCTGCTACAGGCAGTTGTTGGAGGGTGAAGAGAACAGGTGAGGCAATCGTCACCAATTTCCCAGTTCTTATATAATATTGCTCGAAAGCTTATTCATTCTAGCGTAGTGATATGCAGAAAGATATTGTAAGAAATAACAGAGAAGACTGCTTGGACTGGTTGAAAACGCGCTGAAGGCTTAGCTATGAATTGTGAGATCTTTGGAGTCATCGGTCAAAGGGGAGATAATCAACTTCAGATAAGTAACGTACCCAATGTAATCTTAGAAATTAGATTACATGTGTGGTGGTGGAATATGACGTGTCAGTAACGGTTCAAGATTGTTAAATATTTCCAATTTTCTCTTCCAGGGCTGGTCTCAAACAGATCGTTGAACAGGCAGTTGGGGTGCAAGGATCTGGAGCTCAAAGACTTAGTGAATTCATCACAACGTCAAGCTCCTCCAGCTCGGCTGTTGCACAAAGCAGTAAGAAGTAAACACGTGGCCATCACGTGATCGTCCTTGAGGTGTCGGCCCGGGAGGACTCAAACCCTCATCTTCTAGCATGACTTTCAAATGTTTTATTTCTGACGTTAAAGCGGGCACCCTCGGGCCCTCTCATTTGGCATATATTTTTGCTTTGTGGTCGGGCTAGTTAACGCTTTGCCTATACTGTTGCAATATCTCTACTATAAACCGTATCTATAGGAGTCGCGTCACACTGGGTGAAAACGCAGTGTCTAACGTCCAATTTCAACGTGTAAATACAACAACGAAGCATAATTTTCATAAAGTTTATAATTTTCCACCCGGCTGTCACGATATGCTTGTAAAGAGAGGCCTCAGAGTGACCGATTCCACGTAATGCTTTATTTCTGTGTATGTCACTAACATTTTCTTTGTTTTGTCAAATCTGTCGTGTGGACACTAACACCTTTGACCCAACGTCGCGTTCACTTACACCCAGGGGAGGTAATCCTTGCACTCTCCCTTCCTTACCTTTAATTCTTCGCACGAAGAACGTGGTTATCTCCCTTCCTACCATGTGTCCTTGACAGTGTAAATATGTAGCATATGTTGGCGATCGCCACGGAGGTCATGTTATATGTGATTCGCTCTTCCGCAGCCGTGGCTGCATTTTCACCATGTTCGTGACAAAAAACTCAGACGAAATTGGAAAATTATTTCGTTCCATTTGTTACGAGCCCGTATAAGTTTAAACTGAGCCTGTATATACGAATCCAAACATATGGCAATACTACGCACTGTTCCTTTGTTTTACCACAAGCATGTTCTTATCCATTCTCCGCATGATTTTGACCAATCACAAACCATGTCACAAAAGAATTTCAAGCAGCATGCAACTCGACCAATCACGTGTCCACATGTAACAAAGCAAAGAAGATGAATGTTTCATGCAATTTCTTTTTTTGTTTCTAAGGCCGGTGCTATACGTACGATCTAAGTAGGTTGTGTACATCAATGTGATACAGTAAATATATCCTATATTCTACTCTTTGTATTTTAGCACTATTTTCGATCATGATATAGTGAATTGTCACGTTTTTTTCATTACACACGAATAAAATGTTGAATGTTAATTCATCTTGATCTTCCTTTAAGACACATATACATAATATATAACCACAAACAAGATATATGCATATATATGGTGAAGGTATATAAACCCATATCACTACAATGGTATATATTCAAAACCAATAGTATATTTGTGCATAGAAATATATTATACAAATATTAATTATTCACAATCCTGCCGTAACGACTAAAATGTTCTTGAATATGAATATAGTTTCTATTTCAGCGACAAAATCTGAAAGTATGTATATTTCTAACAATTCGTGTATGTAATGTTGAATTACGTAAGTCGTAAATATGCACCGTTCCCAAATTGAAACAAAGTCAAAAAAATTTTAGGTCATGAAAGCAATGGTAAATACAGTTGTGAAAAATTTGTTTTCGGACGTGTCTTTTAACCCTTCTCTGTTGCATCTGTTGTGATTGATCACCCCGTTTTGTAGTTGTCGTGAAAAAATATGTTGATTTGTTTCTCATTCGCTTGCTGTGGCTGTGACTGTCCTAAAGCAATATTTTTCAGGTTCTTGTCGCTGAATACTACTTCATAAATTGCTAGTTTTAGGAGTCCATTCAAATACTTTTCAGAGCAATTCGTGTGCCTTATGCTATTTCACGTAGGTCGCTAGTTGAAATTCATATTCGTAGAAATAATTTTTAATCATATGAAGTACGTAATTTACTTCCAGGAAAACATGGAAGTGTATGTCTGTCATTTATATGTTCGAAACTTTTAAATATGTTATAGAAGTTATAAAAAAATGTGAAACTATGTAATTTACTAGGCAATAATGTCAGAAACGTAGGTTTGTTCAAAGGGGAATTTACAGTAGGATTTTAAACTAGAAATGTAAGCCTTACAAAACACCCAGGACACCATACAGACTAACATACAATACATTAACGCAGTGAAACTGAATGATTATGTGGGACTGTAACACTGACGGAACACAGACCTGAGGCAGTGAGTCATCTCGCTCAGCCAGTCAGGCGAAACCTCAAGCCATGAAATAAAGTTCAAACAGAGGCTTTCTTTCCAAAGCGAGGCTTGCAGTAATACCTGATTTGCAACTTTGAGTTGGTGACCTTTCAACCCTCTGCGCGAGGCGTCTTGTACAAACAAGTTCGCTCTGTCACTGTCATAGCAAACAGGAGCGGTCCCGATTGTTTGAAACTATTTCAACAATGTGCTATTCACAGCAGGATCTACATTTATTTGCCCTTCATGCTAAATAAAAAAAATTGAGGTGACTTTGTGTGACTGGGGGCAGTGAACAAATTGAACTACGAAACTACGGCTCGTGAATGGGAGAGTTAGCTGCGTGGAATTCTATTTTATATTGCCGCGTGACATATAGGGAAATTAGATATCATTGTGTTGTCCCCACCGTTTTATTATAGTTTTCAAAAGAGCGTTGCTTGCTACCGCTTGACATATATATGTTCACAAAAGCTTTGCGCACTTTAATGCATAACTTTTTCCACAACAGCAAGTCTTTTAGAATGAGGTTGGATCTAAGTTGCATGTTGAATAGGTCCTCTGTTAACATGTATTAAGTGATTTGCATCTTCTGAAAGGGCTGTATTTATGAGTCATAACACATCGTATGTAAATCATGTTCACCGAAGCGTAGACACTTCTGCCCATGGGAACAACTGCACAATCCTTTCAAGCTCACTCAACTGAAAATATCGTTTTAAAACAGTTGACCCTTTACGTTTAATCTCTTGATATCCTACTGTATACGACCAGTAAATATTACAATGAGGTAAAACTATAGGCTCCTCTGTGTGTTAAGGTAATTTGGTACCCAAATTGAGGATTAACATCCAGATGTATTAAAAAAATTGATACCCCTTATTAATCCGAAACCAGCTTAACACAAGTTCTCTCCCTTTGCTTTTCTAACGGTCGCCTATCCCTGATTGTTTCAATATTTGCCCCCACCCATCATCAGTCATTGAGAAATTCTGCATGTTTACTCTTATCTGCTTCAAATGGTGTGAATGAGGCCATACTCGTGCCGATCATGCTCACACAAGCTTTACCGGACAGGTGACGTAAATGAGACAGTCAGGTCACGTGACTATCTGTCCCAGGTTGCCGTTATGTGGTCTGGCCTAGTCTAGTTTGCCCTGCTTGAAAATCAATAATCATATATCCCGCCGACACCTCGCCCCATTGTTCTCTCACAATGTAACCCTTTGTGTTCTTATATAACCAATTTGTATAGCAAATGTTCTACTCGTTGAAGCATATTGCACATACCAATTGAATGTTAACCACTTAACATTTCTGTCAATGTAGTCGTGTTTGCACTTAACCCATCTGTCAATATCTAAAGGGTTTAACATTATCTGTATATTTAATTCCTTTATTTATTTTCACCTCACCCTTTTCATATTCATCTCACACCTTTTTGATTGATAACTATAATAGCTGGAACAAACCGTTCTGCAGGCATGAACAGCGAGGCTTCCGGTAGAATGACCCAGTCAAGGTCGTCCCGTGGACCAATCGCCTTCGTCGAGGCATCTATTGACGGAAGTTACATCATGATTGAGAACACCACCTCTGGAACAAAGGGAAAGGTAAGAAAATGGGAAAATATGTTTAAACTAAAAAACGTCATGTTTACGTGCCCCTGTACTTGTCACCTTGGAAACGCATTGAAAATAAATGCAGAAGCATGAGCTGATACGAAATTACATATTTTCGTGAAAATGATTACAGTTTTCCCAAAATATGATCAAATGAGCACACAAATACATATATGCTAGCGTATACCATCAACCTTAGTGCTACGACTGCCGTAAGTCTTTGTTAAGGTATGAGTGTTATGAACACCTTCGTGCTGAGGTCGCTTAAACAACGACAGTCTGAATTAAAGCTGTTTGAACCAGTTGCCATATGCTCTTCATGTTGTCATGTAAGTTTGAGTGAGTTTAGTTTTACGCCGCTTTAGCAATATTCCACGGCGGGGGACACCAGAAATGGCTTCACACATTGTACCCATGTGGNGAATCGAACCCAGGTCTTCGGCGGGACGAGCGAACATTTTAACCACTAGGCTACCCCAACGCTCATGTAACCATGAAACCTGAGGTAAAGGTGCCCCTCTGTTTGACTTTCAGAATCAGGATCTGTCCGGATGGACTCTAAAAAGGAGCATTCCCGGCAAGGCTGACGCCGTCTTCACCTTCGGCAACACCGTTCTGAAGCAGGGCAACAAGCTGAGGGTGAGTCATTTGGATTTGAACCAGGATATTCAGAACTAGCGGATCATGGTAGGAGCCCCAGTGAGATCTAGACTAGACTAGTGAGGGAATCTAGACTTGCTTTATTTACGGCTTTAGTATTGCAGGGAGGGCTTGGCAGTAAGGAAAATAATGTGGTACAGGGACTGTGAGACAGGCTACCATGTTTGATGGTGGCTTTAAACGATAGAAACGAGAAAATGTTGCGCAGTGGTGATGTCCCATAGATATACAACCAGATTTTTTTGAGAATTTAAAGATTGTAATTTTTTATTTTTTTCACTCATTATAACTCACGTATTAAATGTGAATATTAGCAGAACATAACTCCAGATTCAAAGAC
>VKKT01006951.1:43735-55827 GCA_008038995.1 Haliotis laevigata | reverse complement strand
CTGGCCGCTGTGTCATTGTGCCCTGATGGATCAGGAGGTTACAGTGTGTAGCCTGGCCACTGTGTCACCGTGCCCTGATGGATCAAATGGTCACAGTGTGTGGCCTTGCCACTGTGTCATTGTGCCCTGATGGATCAGGCGGTTACAGTGTGTAGTCTGGCCACTGTGTCATTGTGCCCTGATGGATCATGATGTTACAGTGTGTGGCCTGGCCACTGTGTCATTGTGCCCTGATGGATCAGGAGGTTACAGTGTGTGGCCTGGCCGCTGTGTCATTGTGCCCTGATGGATCAGGAGGTTACAGTGTGTAGCCTGGCCACTGCGCCACTGTGCCCTGATGGATGAAGATGTCACTATGCCCTGATGTATCAGTAGGTTACAGTGTGTAGAATGACCAGTCTGTGTCACTCTGCCATGAAGGACTGATGTTCATAATATCAAGAACCAGTGTTCCTGACCCTGAAACATTTCATTACTTTATAGGCAAAACAGGAATATGATGTGGTTTATAAGAACCTTCTGTAACCACCTCACTCACTCATTCAATCACTCACCTTGAAATAATTAATTCTGAAATTGTTTGTCATAATCTAGAATCAATCAGTCATAATATCCAATTTGTAAGCATCAAACATCATCTTCTTATCTTCAAAAAGTAATCTAAGCACAAACAGACACCTCACAAAATATTTATAGAGTTTAGCAGTATTGAATGACAATTTCTGACTGAGTTAAGAAGTGCTGAGAATGGAGCCATCAAAGCAACATAAAAGCCCCGACAACATGGTTGATTAGTCAAACGCTTCACCTCCAAGCCCTGATTTCAATGAAATACTTTCATCACTTCCAAAGATAAGCAAACATGGAATAATTCCAATTATCAAAGCATGTGCGCGTTCGGAGGTCTCAAGGAAACATTGAAGTGTCTTGGGATTTATGAGTTTCTGACAAAGTCAATATTGGATTGAGCAGACTAAGCGATCCTTGCTGGTGAAGAAATTCTGAGGATCATGGATGGAATCACTGCAGCTCCCGGCCGCTGCGCTCCACAATCAGCTCATGAGACATGGTCTTCTTGTAGATTGTTCATTACAATCAAGTCTTCATCATCAAACTCAGCCAAGTAAAGTCAGAATGTTCTCAATGAATTTGTCCAAGTGTGGCAAGTTTGAGTTGATGGAGAGGGGATACATCAAAGGCCAATTTGCTGACATAGTGGTAGACTCAGTGATGAGAGACTTTCTGGAGGGACTTGATTGAAGGTTTCTTAGTGACTTGTGTACACATAGCAGTGTCTGTGTGGTGCTCTCACATGTGTCTTGATGGTGTTCAGATGTGTCTTGATGGTGTTCAGATGTGTCTTGATGGTGTTCAGATGTGTCTTGATGTGTTCACATTTGTCTTTATGAGTGTTCATCCAAACATGTCCTGATGGAGTTCAGATGTGTCCTAATGCATCCAAATGTGTCCTGATGGTACTCAGATGTGTTCTAATGGCCTCCAGATGTGTCATGATGATGTTCAAATGTGTCCAGATATATCATGACAGTGTTGTGATGCAAATACATTTGTCCTGATGATGCTATTGGTGGTGGTGTCTAATTGTTTGTAGCCAGGTACTGGATGGTATGTTGAAGGTATTCAAATATGTCTTGATAGTCTTCTGATGTGGTCATGATATCTATCCCGTCTCAATAGTATACTATGTGTCCATGGTGTCAAGGTGTATCATGGAAGCCTAATTCGCCACCCACATATGTCCTGATGAAGTCCTCGGGATGTATAATTCCTCATGCGTCTTGAAAGTTAGTGTGAATGACAGTGTCTTGATGTGTCTCGAAGTGTTAAGACAATATGTCTTGAGTTCTTGATGTGTCAAGACAGTATGTTGATTGTATCTTGAGGTCTTTATGTCTTGATGGTGTCTTGAAGTGTCAAGATAGTATGTTGATGGTGTCTTGATGGTGTCTTGAAGTGTCAAGACAGTATGTTGATTGTATCTTGTGGTCTTGATGGTGTTTTGAAGTGTCAAGATAGTATGTTGATTGTATCTTGAGGTCTTGATGGTGTCTTCATGGTGTTGTGAAGTGTCAAGACAGTATGTTGATGGTGTTTTGCAGTGTCAAGACAGTATATTCATGGTGTCTTGATGGTGTCTTGAAGTGTCAAGACAGTCTGTTGATGGTGTCTTGAAGTGTCAAGACAGTATGTTGATGGTGTTTTGAAGTGTCAAGACAGTATCTTGATGGTGTCTTGAAGTGTCAAGACAGTATGTCGATGGTGTCATGATGGTGTTTAGAAGTGTCAAGAGAATATGTTGATAGTGTCTTGATGGTGTTTAGAAGTGTCAAGACAGTATGTTGATGGTGTCTTGATGGTGGTTAGAAGTGTCAAGACAGTATGTTGATGGTGTCTTGATGGTGTTTTGAATTGTGATGATGTTATGTGGTGTCTGGAGAAATACATTTCATTTGGTAGTCAAGGTGACAATGTTTTACACTGACATTGCTCCACACTGAAACATTAATAAACATGCATAAACAAATCTACACAAACAACCGATCTTCCTCAAGCACAGAGTGAATTTGTCTTTGCAATGTACACATACTAAAAGTCCCCTCTAATGTCCTTTAAAAGTAGCATTATGCATTTGCACAACTATTTACTTGACAGGATTCAGTTTTCCATTGTAAAAACCATGTTCCTGACATCTTGATTAAGGGTATTCAGTTTTCCATTTAACAAAAACGAGTTCTTGATATCTTGATCAAAGGTGTTTTATACAACTTTCATCAATAACATGAACATTTGTTATTGCAAACTCTCACACAATGTACAGACAACCCGAATAACATACTTTCCTTAATATGAAACAAGAACAGGAAAAAATATTAAAACATTGAAACCAATTCTTGCCCATGTATGAACCTAACTGATGAGGCATCTGTTCCCATTACTTAACCCCCTCAGGGAACAAATCAGCACTCGGGACACGTAATACTGCAAAACATGAAGACACTGCTCCATCAACTTCTGAGATACCGATACAGGTTCCCATGGAAACGGCTGTATCATGCAATATCATGTTGTAAACAAAAGATCAAAATATTGGATATTATAGTTAGTCGTTGCAAACTTCATCCACACCAGCCTCTAGTCACCTTCATTCTGAAGCCATGTGAAACATCTCTCTTATTTCCCCATATTTCTCCATCTGCCTTCAGGCTCTACTTGTATTCACAGCTTGATGCTTTACAAACTGAAAACAAAAATCTATTCATTCCAGGTGATTTGTCAAAAACTATTTATTCTCTAATAAACAGCTTGAAAGTGTAACAGAGAGACTTGAGGAGTAATCAGTCAGGCTGATGAACATTCTAGTGGCTGCAGGGTAATTACATGTTGTCTGATCTGCTGTAAAACAGGTGCCCCTCTACACAATACACCTCACTGATGGTGCCTCTCCCTGCACATCACAGCAGGAACATATTTACACAGCTCTTTGAACACACAAACATGATTTATTTAATGCATCCTATATAACATTTTTCAGACATACAACTAGAATTTTAAGAAAATAATAGACAAACTGATAAACACAAAGTTTAGTCCTTATAAACAAAATAAACAAATTTTTATTTCGACAGATCACAAATCTATTGCGCAAGATTTCAAAGATGGTGTGTCAGACCAAGTATATATATAATTCCATCAATAGGAGAACAGCGACTTCAAGGGAGTACTGTGACATTTGGAATAATGCAAGCTGTATATAATAGACTTGTGTTCATAAAGGATATTTGATAGATGAGCAAAGATAAACAGTAGAGACTGAAGACATCAGTGTTATGGTGTCTCCTGCATGATAGTGTCCTGCAATCTCAGTCTAAGCAAACTTAGGCTCAGTATTATTCGTTACACTGCTATACTGAGTCTAAMAAACCCTAGTAGAAGGTTGCGCCAGCTAACAATTTGGACTGGCCAGTCAGAACACAGCTTACCAAATTGCGAGAGTTAACACTCGCACATACCGTTTGAACCTCTACCTCAAAAACTCAAACGATTCCGAATCCTAATTTCCGCATGATCGATTCCAAATGATACACATGGAGGACGCAATGAGCAAACAGTCGCTGAATATACCGTTTTTGTCAATATTCAAGGATGTCATCTTGTAGAAATATAAACTAATAGTAACCATGTCATTAGAAACCCCTAAGCGTATATACTGCAGGTCAATTGTGTTTTATGTGCATTTTTGTTTGTTGATAGATCAGTGTTAACGACAAGGGAAGAGAAATTTTTTTTAAAAATTTGCAAGTCCCACCGACTAGTCGTTGTCTCATAGGTTAAAATCCATTCGGCCATCAATGGTTAGCTGCCATGCCCTTCTACTAGGGTTTGTTGGTATAGCAGTGTAACGAATAATATTGATCCTAAGTTTACTTAGACTGCTGCAATCTGTGTGCTCAGTGACAACCAACTGTTCATAGATTAAACAAAAGATAATCAGTGTTTGTATGTGGGGATTATTGGGGTAACACACAAGATGATTTTGTGGAAATTTTACATTATCATAAGTGTTCCAATATTAGGCAGTTCCTTATCACCATGCAAACAATGTCAAGTTTCTTCAGCCTGCAAATGTTTATCCAACTGACAAGTGCCTTCATGTTCATACCAACCAACTTCCACAAAGACCCTCTGTTTCCCTGCACACATTCAGCATCAACAGAACAGATGAGGACTGATTAAGCAGATCTCCACATTTAGACATGAGGCTCTTGAAGTCCAGACGCTTAAACAAGGGCAAGACAATCAAATCTCCATACCATTCCATAACATTACACATGGGACCCTGGTCAGCCTCATCAATTACATCATGTCCTGCAAGAACAGGGAATACGATGATTATATCACGCTAAGATGATGAGATAGTATACCTGGATATGTAGGGGGTATTGTTGCAGGATGTGTATCACTTGTGAATCTGACAAGCCAGATTACACATCTCAGTAGTCTGAGACTATCGGCTGCCAGAGACAAGAAGCCCAACTGTTGGTATAACTATGAGCATGGACAGAACATGGATACTTCTCCATGATAACATATATATTTCTCTCAGTGAACATCTTACAGGTTGAATATACATGTGTAGGGCACTATTGACAAGCAGTCAGTGTATCCAACTGTATGTGTTGAAGACAACAGCAGACTTTGACACTAGCTGGAATCTTCTTAACTGATATCTACACAGGACATCAGCCACAATACTGTCATGTAATCACATTTACTTGAATTGTCAGGTAACAGTATTTCAAGAGGCCCTAGGCACAGGATACATCTGTGGTTCATGGTACAGGATACATCTGTGGGTCATGGTGCAGGATACATCTGTGGGTCATGGTACAGGGTACATCTGTGGGTCATGGTGCAGGATACATCTGTGGGTCATGGTACAGGGTACATCTGTGGGTCATGGTACAGGATACATCTATGGGTCATGGTACTGAGTACATCTGTGGGTCATATGGTACTGAGTACATCTGTGGGTCATGGTGCAGGGTACATCTGTGGGTCATGGTGCAGAGTACATCTGTGGGTCATGGTACAGGGTACATCTGTGGGTCATGGTATGGGATACATCTGTGGGTCATGGTACAGTAAACATGAATGTTATTAGATAGTAGTTGTCATATACCTTGGGTGTTGGGAGATCTGAGTGACATCAGTCTGGTTGTTTGGAGATCAAGAGTGGCAAAACGTTATATGTTGGATGATACAGAATGACAAAGCTCTGGAATTTAGGAGATCTAGAGTGACAATTGTTCAGGTGATGGGACATCTAGAGTAACAATTGTTCAGGTGATGGGACATCTAAAGTGACAATTGTTCAGGTGATGGGGCATATAGAGTGACACACATGTCATCGGTTCCCAATTGCGCTGATCGAAGCTCATGCTGTTGATCACTGGATGGTCTGGTCCAGACTCGATTATTTACAGACCACTGCCATATAGCGGGAATATTGCTTAGTGCGGTGTCAAAATAAACTCACTCACTCACTCTAGAGTGACATAGCTGGAGATATTTGGAGATCAAGTGAGTGAGAGTGAGTGAGTAAGAGTTGGATTTTACACCGCTTTCAGCAATATTCCAGCAATAAAACGGCGTGGATGGAGATCAAGAGTAACACAGCTTTGAGAGTAATTGGAGATCGAGAGTGACATACCTTTGGGTGTACTGGATGGTGTATTGATGAGAACACCAGACTGCCATGCGTTGTGGCAGGTCACTCTCCGTAGTCCGTCCATCTTCCCCTGACATGCTTACCTGTTCCAACTCTTCTCACAGACACCTGACAGTACTTGCATCTGCTGTATTAATACCTGCAGCTAGGGGCTCATGACATTCAACTTCCAATCACAGTCTATAGTTCGCTGGTTTCAATGTTTTTTCATCACCACGGGGTTATTTGAAACTAAAGTTGCAATGCTAATAGTTTTCCCATTATAGATTGCCAGTTCTGTGAAGTAGCAATGCTTATGAAGTCCTGAAATTCAATATGACCTTTTATTGTTAGACAACAATAAAGACGTATATATATCTCACAGTATCATCTGGGTGTTCAGAAGAATTTAATTCAAGCCTGCCAGTTGACACAACAGTTTCAAAGAGGACCTTTTGCACTTGCATTTTAGAAAGCAGGTTTTATTAATTTTTTTCACCATCATCCTAATTCTTCATCATCAACATCATCGTCATCGTCATCATCATCATAAGCGACATCAGCGACATCACCCTCACTACTGTCACAAAGTGTTAAGACAAAGTTTGTCCTTTGTTATATGGATCAGTTGTTTAAAAATTGATATCAATCATAATCGATCTTTATGGCGACCATTTTGGTTGCCATGGCTACCAGTTCTGACCCCTACGAAGAACTCTCCCTATGGTGATCCCACAAAAAGTTAGAAATCCATGTATGATACCAAAATTTGCCCTTGGTTTTCAAAACTTGTATAATAATGTGTCCATTTATAAAGCCCCAAACTCCACACTAGGTATGATCACAGCACTAACAATCAAAGCAGAGAACAATATTACCATGGATAACCCAAGCTGCCTGTTTGGTCCTAGAAGGTTATATTCACATGACCTATCCCACTGGGTACCCATTGTCTGCTGGGGGAACAGAGGCAATTTTGAACAAATCTCACTAACCTAAGGTGAGACCATATGTATCACATGTGCTTCATTGTGGGGCAGGACTGAAGTCCTAGAAACCATCAGTATGTCATGAACAAATCCTAGGTTTGATAACTTTATATTGTGTAATTTGTACTTGGGGTGCCAGACAAGGAGCCTTGGTTTGGCTCCATAGCAGCTATCTTCCTCATGCTCACCAGGGAATGATTCAGTTCCTGTCAAAACAGGAAAGCATCTATTTTCTTCCAGTAATTTCGAGTGCATGTGTATGCATGCATACATTTGCATACATGTTTAGGTGTTAAAGTTGCATGTGTATGTGTGTGTGTGAATGCATGATGGGACATGCAAGTGCTTGTGCATCTAAATACATGCCTGAAGTGTGTGTGGAGCATGTGCACATGCATGTGAATGCAGGTGTGTGCATGTGCTGGTTTGTGTGGTGTCCTTTTGCTTAACTGTGTTATCAGCTGGCTATATATTATGTATACCTTTGCCTATATAACTATATTCATGCAATAAAACAGAACCATGACTGACTATAAACTGTGTTATCAGCTGGCTATATATTATGTATACCTTTGCCTATATAACTATATTCATGCAATAAAACAGAACCATGACTGACTATAAACATAACTAAATCAACTTGATAATTTACTGTTTTTTCTCAAAGCACAATAATTCCCAAAAGAGTTACTCTGCATAATTCAGTGTCTTCAGCTAACCTGACAATTACACTGTAGGCCAATGTCTTCAAAGTGATGCATTAGTAACACAGTTTACGTTATTATTCATAAATTCATGAGCTCTTGGGCAGTCTGGCGCTCTTAGTTTTTAATGACATCCAAACACTATCTACAGAACCACTACATTCAGTGCAGATCCCAAGGCTCATGAAAACTGCCGATAGTTATACTGCCAATTTGTCATAATTTCTTATTTACAGTCAAAATTTTTGTTTCTTATTTGTGTCAAAAATCCATGTTGGCTAAAAAAGAACAATAGCGAGATATGATGGATAATTTTTATGTTTTTCACAAGTTGTCTGAATATGTTGCCATGCATGCTGTGTGGACTGAGTGTGTCTAAGGATAAGAATGTACACTGCTAGGCAAAGAAGAGTTTGCAGTGATTCATATGGATGGCTGTGTTTGGCCTGGTAATATTTTGATAATGTTTGTTGTACCTTGGTTAAATTCAATTTTCAAGTTGATACTTTCTTTCACAGTCTACAGTCTTTTGTAGCCTACTGCCTGAAGTTTGACCTGTTCCATGCATTTCCTTTGTGTGACAAAATACCTTCAATTGCACTTTATCAAGTTAAAAACAGCACTTTCTAGATTATGTTTTGCACCACTATATATTTTTTAAGGTCCTGAAATCTCTAGACCACTTTTTGCTGCACCTTGGAGAATGAATTCTTTGATGATTTCCTTGCATCAAAGCCATGAAATCCTCTAATGAATCTCATTATGATCACCTTCAATGTCTCTAGGAACTGATTCCTATGAAACTGCTAAAAACAGTTGGCAGTTGACAGTAATCTAAGTGATGATAAACAACGATTCATCTACGATGCTACCTTGGTCTGTATACAAGGCTGAACTGTAGGTTCTTTGATCCTCAGGTCATGACGACTGAATGGAAATTCTGAATAAAGAAGTTTGGCAGTCAACAATTGATTGTGTTCATGGATGAGAAATCAAGCTGTTGTGTGAGACACGTGTCTGTTATCTCCTCCTCTTGGGAGAATCGGCCAAATTAAGATGAAACCCTGAAAAAATCGACAGTCCATAGGCCCTTTGTTTTCTACTCGTCTGGAAACTACTGGTAGACTTGGCTTGGGAGTCATCTACATAACTGATTGTATCTGATAGCCCTGATGTGTCAGTATCACGGGAACCCAGTGCTGGTTGGTTAGCCAGTCATATGTTCTGTAGCTCACTTGGAGATATTAAACAACATCTCCCAAATCTGATAAAATGTTTACGATTCCTGGACATGCTACTTGTTTGTATTTCAGTTTATGGATCAACCACTCAAAGAAGTTCAAAAGAAAAACATGTTTGGATTAACTGTGGCAAATAGTTCCCAGCCCAGTTCTTGTCTCTCTTTGGGGAATCCTGTGGAGAATAGGACATTTCCAAACCTCTTTCTTGTCTCCCCATGGGAATCCTGCAGAACATAGCTTATCAACCTTCATTGGTGCCTCTCACTGGGGAAGCCAGCAGAAAAAAACCCCTTATTTCTTGCTGCTCTGTACTAATTCCTGTGGCAAAAACACTACCTGAAATCTTGTCCTGGGTTCCTGAGTAAAACAGATCCCAAACCCTATTATTGTCTCTCCGTGGGGAATTTACTGGAAAGTAAGAATATTCTAGTCTTGTCTCCCCTCGAGGAATCCTGAAGTGAATAGGTCTTCCACCATACTTATCACCTCATGTCCTGAACTCTTCTATTCTCCCCATGTTAATTGCTCTGGACAACAGATACCATATCTAACCCTCACAAATAAAACTAATGAGACTATATTTGAATGTGTTACTACTGATTTCCCACACAAAACCAGACTTTCATATATTATGGAAGCAAACGAAAATTTGACAAAATGTTACTTTGTTACTCTTATGACTTCTGACCTACCAAGGACAGGTTGAAGGTCGGAGCAGACATAATGGGTGACTTCTCATCCCACCTTTAACAATCCTGGATGTTCTGTCATTAAAAACAAATGTTATATTCAGATGATCTGTCAACCTACAAACAAGACAACCACAAATAGTCGTGGAACACAGCTAATTTGTCGGTATAAACTAATATCTATGCACATTTATATTCAAGTTCTCACAACTGTCTCCGGGGAATCCTTAACACTCTGAACCATTACTGAAGTCGTGTATTAACCAGTCAGCTCTCCATCCATCAGGCCCTCCTGCTTCTCATCTTTCATGCTGAAGAGTGCAACAGAGGGGAGATAATAGCTCCACACACACTTCGGAGACTGACCACTGCGACAGATGGCTTGCTCAAGGTCGTAACTCTTCCAGTGCAATCTGCACACCCTCGTAATCAATTGTCATTTACGGAGTTGTTATTCAATTAACCTCGAACACGTCAAACTCGTCCCTCTCGAGTCTGTAGACTAACCAGATGGAGGATGCATGAAGGGGGAAAACATCTTTATCAATCAAATATCGTCATGGTTACTTCCAACAAGACGATCTCCCCCCATCTACTTCATGTTCGGTCCTCATCTCTCCAGTCCCCATCAAACTCTCCTCCTCCTCAGTGTTACTGACACCTGGAATCAGCAGGGTGAGAAGTGCCGGCGCCGTAAACACAGTCTCATGTCTTTCAAGCTGTTCTGGCACTAGTCACTCAACTTACAACAGTCAGCCTAACATCTTGTCTGTATCCCAGGGGTGCATCCATACTAACAAGGCTTTTTACAGACCACCATCAGAGTGAAGGAGTGAGTTTAGATTTATGACACTTTTAGCAATATTCCAGCAATATCACAGTGGGGAACACCAGAAATGTGCTTCACACATTGTACCTGTGGGGAATCGAAACGAGGTTTTCAGCAGGACGAGCGAACGCTTTAACCACTAGGCTACCCCACCGTCCTATATCTGGAATATTGCTGATTGCAGCATTAAACAACAAACATGTACAGACAGATGTCCACACTAACAAAGGTCTACCCTACACATACTGCTACATATCTTTTCTAATGAGGTCCCATCTATACATACTCACAATCCCGTGAAGATCCGGGTTAGAATTGATCTTTCTGTAACCCATGCTTGTCGTAATAGGCGACTAACGGGATCGGGTGGTCAGGCTCACTGACCTGGTTGACACATGTCATCAGTTCCAAAATGCATAGATTGATGCTCATGCTGTTGATCACTGTATTGTCTGGTCCAGATAAAAATATTCACAAACCATCACCACATAACTCGAATATTGCTGAGAGCAGCGTAAAACTAAACACACTAACAAAACCTGTCCACTCTAACAAGGGTCCACAGTGTGCACACAAGTCAATGTCAGGTTTTCAGAAATATCAAGAAAATGATATGTTTCAGTTCGACAAAACCCCGCCTGACGTGGCAAGGGAAATGCTCCTTGTAACCTGATATATGGCGTTCCAGCAATTTGTAAGGTTATGACACAAACATCAGTTCTACTAAGTCTCACTTGCTTTCAGAAGCCCCAACACTAATTAGAACATTCTCCACCATTGTCCAAACCACAGGAAATACTTGTGGGAAATCACCTCGGACAGGTCCTGTCACAAACTCTCCCCTAATGTGAGAAGTGTCGATGCAATGGTAACCTGAAGCGAACAAGTCCTGTCATTCATAACAATTATGGACCCCAGAGGACAAGACGGATCTGGTAGTGTCATCATGAATGTATTTCATTTTCAGAACAAGACGAAAAAGCTGATTGTTAAAAGCTCCATGGAGGCAGAGTGGATACAGATTGGATTTATGTTCGACCCCAAACAACCTTTATGTTGATTCTAACATTGAAACATTTTCATGTTCATCAATACCCACTTGAAACTCACAACTTTTGACATGTTTATGGAGCAATAATACCATAAAACATGACCAAACTAGCCACATCTTTGCCATATTTATTTGCATAAAACCTAATGGAAAAAGTTTGGTGTTTTTTTTAAAAATATCATGGAATAATCTATACCAGCAAAGTAGAACATGTATTTTTACTTCACATGTCTGTGTAGTTCTCGCCAATATTGGGATACTTGACTAAACTTTAAACAGCACAAAGACAAGGCTCTGTAGCTCACCTGAAGTTTATGGAATATCATAAAGCAAGGTGAGGTGAGGTGAAATTGGGTTTAA
>VKKT01006947.1:20486-30863 GCA_008038995.1 Haliotis laevigata | reverse complement strand
GTTTGTGGCAGGGCGGCATTGTACAGTTGGTCAGCCTGGGGTCACAGTTGTCTGGAGCTCAGCTCGTTAATCCGTGATACTGTCCAGCGTGACCATATGCCAGTTTCATACACAGAGCGCGACAGCTAGCAGTGCTGAGAGAGGTAAGTTAATTATTTATTTGTTCTTGGCCGANNAATTCCAGGTTGTTTTATAGCTTTGTTTGTTTGTTATAGTTTCTCGGTCCACTGAGAATAATATGGTGATATTATTCTATGCACACCCAATAGTGTAACAGACGGAGACAAAAACAACTAACACATTTGTATTTCTACCATTATTACTCATGGACTTTGCATGTCGAACTAGTGAACCTCAATACACAGTAATAACTATTATATGGGTAAAACTCCAATGAAATGTCATCAAGTTTGATGTTTTAATGAATGAATGATTCCAGTCTCTGGACGACTGCAACACCATGCACGATGCAAGTGATGGTAACTGTTATTGTACTCCAGCTGGCACATGTTATCATTCCAACTTCCAAGTGAAACCTGCCCTGGCAGACATAAGGGACGTCAAGTTGGCTGAAGGAAAGGAATACTGGTTTCAAGTCACAGTTACAAATCATGCTAAACTCCAAACTGAACAGGAAGTAAAGGTATAAATGGCTAAACTCATACATTAGCTCACCTGTCATTAATGTGTGTATATAACACGACCCATGCCACACAGTTGAACTAACATTTTCGCCACTTGTGCTCGAGTACAACCTAACCCACAGAAACACCGACTCTGATCAGTTTTGAGAAAAGGAATCATAACTAGACAGACCAGTTACATTACGTATGTAGGAACCTTCACGGAACAAATCTTTGACCCCGATAGTCGAGGCAAGTTTGTTAAATGTGTTTGTTAAATCCAGTGTAGTGTCCTATATTCAGTGTTACAGATTAACATTTTATTCAAACTTAAATGAGAATGATAACATCATGATGAGGGGCAGTGTTTGAACAGTAATAACATGTGTTACATGCAATTGTGGCTCAGGAGTTATGTATTTCAAGCTTTAACGTTGAAAACCAAGATATCACACATTTCACAAACATGAACCATTGGTCCCTCAATCTATACCAGGATAGCTTGGTTCTCTTTAATCACATGATTGCATAACACATTTTGCAAGTTTAAGAGTGAGTGGGCGTTGGTTACTGTTTTCACAAAGGTTTAATACATTTGGCAAATATATCGGTGTAGTACTGAGGTAATGTACATGTTAAGTTTGGGTTTGTTCGTTTTTGTATTATTTGGGATTATTGCGATTTTGCCATTTGACCATTCACACAGAATGCACCCTGGCTCTGTAAACATATGCTTCAATGGAAATGATAGGCTATTTAATCTCAGCATTCACTGTCTGTTTAGATCCAAGTATCTGGGAGTCCCCCTCAACCAGGCGTTGTCCACGATGGTCAGTCTGGACAATCGGAAGTGGACTACCAGGACAGTCTACAGCTCCACGCCCACTGGGAAGGATTTTTTTGACAGAGAGAGTGCAATTGCCTTGTACAGTACACGTTCGGACCAAGATGTTTACAAGGACACTTATTTGACCTCAACAAAACCCAAAACGTTAGTCCCTCCTCATGTAATTTGGACACATGTAGATATTTAAAGAAAATACATAGTAATTTCGGAAAAAAACCCGTTCTTCCAAAGTTTCCTTTCACATGTCTAAGCACCATTAGGGTACATAAAGGTGTAATTACTATGGTGTTACTCTTCTGATGGCAGATAGAATCAACACGCACTACCGAAGCCCCATGGACAGCGCCGTCTTGTGGAAACTTTTACATAACTGTGGTTGCTTATGATGAGGCTCACCAGAGAAGCGATGCTGTTTGTTCAGATGGTGTGGAGACGTGCAAACCATCTCCTGTCCAAAGTAAGTCAGACCTGATCTCCTTCCTCACTCTTTTTCGAGGTCTCAAACAGTTCTCTTCCCAAGAAATCAGGAGGTAACAAACAAAGCGCACCAAGAACAATGGGACCTTAAATAGGGACAGAAAATTATTAATTCATTGGCTTTGTCAAAAGGGACAAGATCAGGCTTGTTGGTAGCAATTTGTCTTCAGGCTGTATGTAGATATATTCCAAACCTATTCCAACATCGTATTTTGTACAAGAAGATGATCCTTGCAAGTCCAAGATCCCTTCCTTACTATCGTCTGGTTTCTATGAAGTTTATCATGAGAAAAGCATGGATGGCACGAGACTTGTCAAACATCCTGTGAAGATTTGTTATTGTCTATTAAAACACGAGGGCAGAAGGCTCGAGGGTCAGTCAAATCTCCTTTCTCTATGAGAAATGTTTTTGGCCTTTCCATAACCAATCAGGAAATTCACCTGTATCCCCAAGAAAATTGAAACAGTGAAGTAATTGTCTTTCCACATGAGATAACAGTTTTCAGGATCCGTTTTGAATATCATATGACCCTGGCAAAGGTCTATTCAGGATATACCCTTCTTGCTTGAGTTAATTGTCGAACTGTTTTGCTTTGATTTCTCAAACACCGGAGGTGGTCGCAAATATTCTGCTCCGTCAAAAATGCAAACATGGGCATGGCTCTGTCTCAGTGCTGTTTTATCAATTTTGTCAATTTTCGCACACTCAAGACGCTTGGAAATTAAGTTACGTACAATATATTCTTAGGCGGGTTCTATACCTCCCCTTATAGCACGTCCGATCACTATTTGGTTGGTTTATGTACAGGAGGAAGACTTGACTGAGCTGCGGCATTGTAGGGCAGCTTTCTTCATGTCGATCTGTAACTCAGAATTTAGCGATCTTCGGACGGTTAGCCCTAAATGGGTAATTTACGTTTGGTTCCCTTTCTAGGCCCACCATGGAGAGGCGTACATCTTTTTATTACTATCATTTTACTTTTTACATCAATAAATAATTGTAATGATTTTGACAACAGGAATTCATAATATAAATAATACGGCATATTGTTAAATATAAAGCTATGGAGTTCTAATATCGGAGCATCTTCCTTCAGGTAGTCCATTGATCGGACGAAATCTTGTACTGGTGGTGTCTGTTACAGCGTCCGCTGTCGTTGCAGTTGCCGGCATTGTCGTTGGAGTTGTTGTATGGAGGAGGAAACGAAGGTACTGTATTTTCCTCGAATACCTGGCACTCTCGATATGAAACCGTATTCGATTAAATTGATATGACGTTTGGATAACCGTTCCAATACTGATGATGTCACTTCGCAGAATCTATTTTCAAACTCCATTCAGCATAGTAGTGTCTGCCTGCTCAACAAATTACTTACTTAAAGGCACGTGAGTCCAACTTCATTGAAGTAAGTAACCAAACAGCCACTGGTTGTCAAAGTGCTGACGTAAATCCTCCCAGGAATCATGTAGGAACCAGAAGTACCGTAAGTCCCCTTGACCCCCGGGAAGGTGGTCTAACATTGGTTGCTAGTGGCCTATAGCTGAGTTTTAATTTCTACAAAATAATAGTCCGAGTAGGTAATATTTCTTAATATTGAATTAGTTTGATTTACACCTAATCAGTGATACTCAAGCAACTGTTTTACGGCGATGTAAAATTTTAACTCCTTCAACCACTACTTACTGACCTTTTTGATGCGTGTCATCGAATCCGTATTCGGCTGATTGATGCTCAGTTACTCTGTTACCGTTATACAGTTATAATATTGGTGGGTGCTGCGTTAAGCATGAAACATGAAACATACATTAAACAACAAAAAAACACAGATGTTGATGAAACGTCGTAACCTCAAGACGTGAATCTCGATTCATTGGGTCAATCACTGAACTATCTGGTGCAGATTTCAAATTGTCCGAAGTGATATATTTTCATGCAGTTGGAATTTGGGTGAGTTTTACAACAAACTAAAATACATAGATCAAGTTGATACAATGTTTAAAGACTTTATGTCTCGTGCCATTACATACATGCAGATGATGCGTTAGTAACATTGAAGCTACTGACGTTGAAATACAAATGAACGTTATGCTGAACAAATAGAGGCGTTGTTACGATTGTTCAGTAATGCTCTATTTACTGTTGTAATATATCTGTTGGACAAAGCATGAATTGTAACATGCTTTAATACTATCATTGCAGCATCGTATTCATGCCTACTCTTGAATTAACATATTCGCTTCATAGGTGTAACCTTCCTTGAATTCCTAGAAACACTACCTAGTATATATTCATATGTGGTTTACACGTGACATAGTTAGCCTTTCAATTTCCTTTCTTTGTTACAATGTCACCATGGACTACCAGTCATCTCTTTGTTATCACATTCATCGGCATCACAACATACGTCACTGTAGTTTACTGGATAGCTTGTTTTTATATCTTGTTTTATAACAACACCTATATTATTGTTAATGACGTTTTATTGTCAGAAGCGTTTATAACCCATCTATTTCCTCGACGTCATGGCTTGATTTACGTGTCAACAGAACTCCCTTTTTTAAATTGGAGAGATAAAACGTTATCAAGCTTAATTTTAGTTTACATTTGTTTGAAAATGTTCTCGCAGGTTTGATAAGTATATACTTAAGGATATTTCACAAAATAATTTGCCCATCGAGACCGGTCGACGTACAACGTTTGTAGAATGTCTGTATACTATGCAATCAATCAATCTACTGTTGGAGACAACAACCATGATACATAGTGAATGGTATATTATATATACACTCACTGTGCCACTGTTTTATTTTGGTGTTCTTTTGGAACTATTAAACTTTTCTGTGCTTTACTTGTTCCTTTGTCGTGAAGGTTTATATATAAGCCTCGGTCGAGAGGGAACAGATGGTCTTACAACTGGTCTGTCTTGGGTGAGAGTCGGTACTCGGATTCACTACTACCACTATGTTCTCACACTATTATTCCTGTACACAGATCAAGTAAATATGTACACGAAACGCAGTCGGTTTAGACCTATCTGCCCCGGCCGAGGAAGTCATCGCTCATCTGTTTCCTGAGGGTGTCTGGGTGTTATACTAGGCAATCTGTCTATCCACTCTGGTTCTGGGGATGATGTAGCTAAGATGGATAGTCAAAGATAAGTCCGGTATGGTGTTCAAGTCCATTTATTTTGGAATGAATTCTTTCACAAAGGTCCTCAGATATTGCCTAGCTTTCCTGGTCTACACACACACAGATTTACAAATTTCATGGAAGAACTTGTTGGTTTCTTGTACAACTCCTAAAGTTACATGTTCATCTGAGCCATTCTCTCAATTTACAGAGAGAACCTCTCAAGTCAACGGTGGGGGCCCAGAAAAATCCACTGAATTCAACAAAAATGCAAGTCTGACAACTGGTAGTCTGGGTCACGTGGTTTGTGTTCCCCACTGACAGGCGAACGGCACCCATGGTCAAAGCTAAGAATACACAATGCGTTTGGTGCTGATATTTAGTTTGCCTCACTCAGAGACTGAGAGGTGGGAATCACCCCCAGATGTATGGGATGTAAGGGGTGTAACTCTACTAGTAATAGCTCAACGTCCCCCTGTCCTGAGGATCTACAGTAGGGTTCACGTCAGACGTCTCGTGAAAACTTCAGTACTACACAGCATCTCTAGATAAACACAACAGACTGTAAATGTTTAATCAATGAATACATTCGCAGCAGAAGGGGATGCAAACTTGGAGAACTGCGTGATTTTAGCGATGTATGGGGAAGCATATGAGTCGCTGGGCTCTGTATTGCACAATCGAGCAGGTATGTTAACGATCAGAGAGACTCGTCTTATGTGTCTGGCGACTTGAAATCTATCCACGATTTTATTCAATAACAGTTTTAGGGAAACAAACGGTACACTCATTCACGTCGTGCACCACGTAGACCTCTCTTCCATCTCCCTGCCTGGACATAATCGATGGTAATGCATACACAGAAGGCAACATAATGGGGTGGAACTCGGTGGTGCAAATATCTTGCATTTTACTGCATTAATAAACAGCTATGTTTCCTCATTCGTTATATATTTAGTTACTGTTGTGCATTCTGTTGTGTTGCCATGCGAATAGTACATTAAGTATCTCACAGATAACACATGTAAACGCCATAGCGTGCACACCACTTTATAAACAAGAACAGATAATATTGACAAGTATGATGGTAAATACAACACAACAAAAAGTACATGAAAGATACCACGACTCCAATAAAGACCGGAATTTAACCATGCTTTGAGCAGGGTTTGGGAAGTACGTCGACGGGCCTTAGACGTTTGTGCTTTGACATGGTGCTCACAAGCCAGAATCAAACACAGGGAGCATCTTGGGTTCGAACCCAGGATTATGTATGACATGCCTGCAATGAGACGCCAGGATACTAGAAGGCAGTACGACAACATTTGGTTTACAAGAAGGTTGGTCCAACTGATGACAAATCTTTACAGCTAAACCCTCTCAATTAGCGGCCGCATTTTATCAAGAACATCCAAATATTTCAGTGTATATTTTAATCCATTAATTGGGGTCTGATGCAGCTAGTTGCTGAAGAAGAATAAGGCTAGCTTAAAATAGTGGTGCTTGACGGATCTATCCTCATCACTGTCACACCCAACCCATCAAGTACATGTGTGTTATGTCTGTGTCATCGTCTATCGTTTACCTCGAGTAGACAACAAACTTGTCATCAAGATAGTCTTAGGTTCGGTGCACATGCAATAGTAGTGGTTTGGTATAAATTCACAATTTTAGCATTTCAATATAGCATTGTAATGCAAGATTCACAACTAGATCTAAGCCGATGCGCTTAGAAGGTAACTCATTTTGCCTACACTATAATACACATATCAAAAGATAAGCTTAACTTTCAGCGTGTTGTTCACATGCTCCTGAATTTATCGCGTGACCATTCAAAAATTCAAGATGGACAAAAATGAAATTATGTCACTTTAAAACGATGTCAGACGATGATTAAGTCATTAAAACATGTACATGGATCACACATCCGTCTACTTGAAAATAACGTATGTCGCTTCAATACACATACTGGGTCTTCAGACAGCTATACATTATATAATCAGCGAAGCATGATCATGATAAGATTGAAGTTTCTTTGTGGAACATGTTGCACAATGCAATGTTATGAATCTCGATGGCAACTGAACCACATTCTTTGAACTTCCTAGTTGATGGGCGCTATTAATATAACAATGACACTGACACTGACACAGCCAGTAACAACGCTAGGGATCCAGTCGTTAAGACATTACTTTAAACTTCCTTGTTGGCGACGCTAGACTATATAATACTATTATTCAGGGACACATACCACGGAGGTGAATCCCGTGTGACAATCGTAAACGGCTTATTGTTGTAAAATGGTATTGACAGCGTTTCGCAAGATGTCTTCAATGGTGGCTGTGTTTGGGTACACACCTCCCAGTCTGTTCTTACAACCGAGAAGTAGAGCGTTACAGCTTGTTTGAAAATATGCAATTATATGCTGAAGCGTACAGTATTGCTTATACAATTCAAGTTGTCGAACGGTCACCAATCATTCTCACCCACATCAGCACAATAACTACAAATTCTAAGTCCGACATTTTGTGTTGAATAAATGCTTCAGTAGGAGTATATTACGAAGGTGTAAGTTGCCATGTAAGTAAAATACGTGCAGATTGTAGGAATATCCGATTTCAAATTGCACTGGCTTTGTAGTAAAATATGTTTTAATGTCGTGTTGCCTGACGCAAGGAGTGACTGTCCATGCTTGTTTCTCTCCGGGAAATGGATTTCAACACCACAAGTGTAGCTGCTCATTTTATTTCACTAAATGAATGCATATCTAAGTACAATGTACTGTAAAGATTTTAACAGTGTTGATGTATCTATTTCGGAAATAGGAAAAATGAAATTAAAAATTGGGAAAATAATGCTACAATTTATAGATCTTCCTGTGCATTCTCTTTCAGGTTAGCAAAAAAGTAATTTGTGATATGTTCGTTTTGGGCTGTAAAGTAGTAAACAAAGATCAACAATGTTTAGTTTTTAACATTGAGATGTTTGCTGAAATCAAAAAGCCTCTAGTGCAATATGAAGCATACGACTTAAACGATTTAACAGAAACTATGCGCAGATGGAATCCTTGTAGAGGGATCCTGTGATGATAAGCAAGTGTCTCCACACAATGATGCTTTCTCCTCCCCTCCGGATAGCCTATACGATCAACGTGCCGTTCATTACGTGATTTCCTCACTCTGATGCGGCAAATCGACGGGTTAGAGTCACAGCCTTGATTTGTCCTGAATACTTTAGAACTGTGGAAAATGTGCGCAACGCGTCTCGATTTTATAGTACTTTGCTATCTTAGAGTACTTACTTTTTTAGCCCTTGGATATCTTCTTTGGTTAAGCTAGATTAGGGTTAAGTAACTTTCCCATACTCATTCGCTCAAAATTCAAAATTCCGTAGCTCCGTTTTTTCAAAAACGCATATATTTTTATTTGTTATAACTTATCTTTCATTTTCAAAATCGTTGGTTAGTTTTACTAACCGGAAGTGGTTTCAAATAATCCGATTTTAATGGTTATCTTTATATTTTGATGCTCGTGCCTTCCTATAATAGGATGTGGACGGAACACTAAACAATATGGCAGGTAGGTATCCGGTATTCAGTAGGTGTACCAATTTGGCCCCGATATATATAGATGTAAAGAAAAAATTGTCAGTCGTGTCAAGTTTCCTTTTCAAGGTCGTGTTGAACATGAGTGAACAAGTTGACACGGACGCTGAACGCGTAGAAGTTGTATCGCCATACTATGCTGCCTTTGTTAACCGCAGTTTTCCCATTCATTATATTAATAGACTTCCTGGTACAGAAGTCTGGCATCAACAATCTAATAGTCAGTAAGACCTGTATACAACGCAGGGTACAGCAGCCCGAGTGCAACACTGTCGTAGCAGATGCACAGAAAGCAGACAGTACTTGGATGTGTATAGAAAAACAAGAGTGATAACAGCTCAGCCAAAGAAGTAAGTCTATATGTATGCAAGTATATTTTTCTTTATCTATGAATATATTTTTACATATTATAGATGTACGTGTTACCAACACTTTAGAATCCTATTAGAGTTTCCAATCCGAATTTTAGAAATAGTGTAGCCCCATTTTCAAAATGTTATGACTCTGCTTTGTTTGAGTGAGTGAGTGAGAGAGTGAGTGAGTTTGGTTTTACGCCGCTTTTAGCAATATTCCAGCAATATCACGGCGAGGGACACCAGAAATGGGCTTCACACATTGTGCCCATGGCTTTGTTTGAACCAAATGTAACATTTGGCGAACATTTGGCGCACATGTAGTTAGCAGTGTGGTATAACAGTAGGTGTTCATATGACATATCAGGGGATTCAGAGGAGGGGTGCGGGAGTGCGCAACACCCCCGCCCCTTCTCCCCCGAAAAAATGTCCCTGAGGAGCATTTCCCCCTAACCTTTGAACTTCATGATATATGTGCACTCCCCCCATGAATATGTCAATGTGTTTGTATAATACTTTGAAATGACATTTCACAAACTATATATTTCAGACGAGATTATGAGCAGATTAAAATCTTGTTTTCGATCAAGACTATTGACATTATTCGCGGTCTTGGTTCCACAGCTACATATAACGTATGTTAAAATGCATTGAGGAATTCTTGAATGCGGTTACGATAAATCGTGAATTGTCTCCTGATCGAATGTCTGCAGTTTGTGACTTTTGAAGTTTCATTTGGAAAACGAGGGTCATGTCGTATGTAGTGGTTTAACGTCGGGTTGAAGACTACTGCGTTGTTTACAGCGTGCATGTGAATATGTGGCTGCTTCTTGAGTGTGATTGTCTGGACTAACCCCAGTTCATGATGCAGACCCTTTCTGTTTCACATGGGTACCCTAATCAAAAACAGTATCTTCACTATGCAATCAGAGTTCATCAGGTGTTGGTAATGCACCTTGCAGAGTGATAGACAGGGTGACAAAGATGTCATCGTTTCCCATATTTTCCAACTGTCGGTCGCAACGGCATTTCGCTCTCACTGCCTAAAAGAAGCCCTCAGGTTGTGAAAGAGATGAAACTCATTTGATAACCCAGGAATGTTCTGGTACGTACAGCGTCGGTAGGGTAGCCTACTGGTTAAAGAGTTCGCTCGTAACGCCGAATACAAGGGTTCGGTTTCCCACATGGGTACAATGTGTAAAGCCCATTACTGATGTTCCCGGCTGTGATGTTGCGGTAATGTTGCTAAAAGCGGCTTAAAACCGTATTCACTCACTCCTATACGTACAATTATCAAAAAAGGATGCGGCGTCACTCAAATTATAACAAAATTCTGAAGCCCA
>VKKT01006944.1:128065-138576 GCA_008038995.1 Haliotis laevigata | reverse complement strand
CATCACCTGTGCTGCTGCTTTAATACACAGTAAAGATGAGTTGTCCATGTTTCAGAATCCGGAGTTTGTGAAGATAAACTTCCAATGATGAAGTGCAAGATGATCCGGACAGCTAGATTGTGTGGACATAGAAAGTTCTCTAAAATGTGTTGTGCATCCTGCAAACATCAGCGTTTCCGCTGAGTTTTGTAGATGACACTAGAGTTAGATGACACTTTTCAATGGAACATACATGACGTGAAGCTGTTACCACCACAAGATGGCCGACAACACCAACTGGTGCTGAGATGTGCACCCACAATTTGCCCTGATGATTATAAGAGGTGGTTTGTTCATACGGCGTAGCTAATATCTTTACACCTTAAGTGTAATGTGTCAAGTCTTCTTAAGAAACAACATAATAAATTGAGACTATTGGCTTGTACAGAATCTGAGTGTTTATAATGGACTGAATACAGAATGTAAATCTTTCAACTCTTATTACTAGCAGTGAAGACTGATTTGTAATATACTACATCAAAGAAGTAAAGGACATGCACGTTTTTCTGACTGAAGTTATTTAGTCATATCATGACACATAACTGTAGTAACATGAAAAATCAGGGGTTCTATTACTTCATTTTTGTAACTGTTTGCTGAATTTGCGTTTTTCTCAGTGTACAATTCAGCGATGACAGCATGAATGTGTGGCAAGAAATCGAAAGCCTGAAGATATGCATCCTCCCAGTAAATGAATTGATGTTTTTAGATTTGACAAGATAACAGATTGCAGTATTGTAGTCGTATCTTTCGGACTGGCCTCCTCAGGAATTCTCTCTTCAAAACACCTCATCAGCTCAGCTTTCTATGCTCTGCGATTGTTTGAAACATAATATGTATGTGATGACTTTTTCCCATTCTGTTTACTGAGTAGTCCATTGTTTTCCCACACAATGGGACATGTCGCTAGAGGAGTGTATGCAGCCCCCTCACTGACAAACCCAGGCATATGCTGGTGCTAGAACCCATTTTGTAACGTGTACATCAGATATAAATAACTGCCATGGTTACTTACATGACTGCATTTAACCTCATACAGACCTTGTCTAGCAACCATCCAGGACAATATGCATCCATACTACTTCCAAAAAGTTAAGCACCATCTGATTCCTTCAATTAACGGGGTAGCCTTGTGGTTAGAGCATTTGCCTGTTATGCTGAAGATGTGGGTTTGATTCCCAGCAAGGGTAAAAAGTGTGAAGACCAGGTGTCCCGTCGTGATTTTGCTAAATTGGTATAAAACCATACTCACTCATATTTCTGTGGTTAATCTATCATCATATAGGTGTGCCATGCCAGATTTCACTTTAGTAATAGGAAAGATTTGGTGGTCATAACTTTGATTTAGTAGGATATACAACCTTTATCATGTGCCAGGGAATGTGGATCATATTGTATAATGAAGCCGACCCAAACAAAGTGGATCCTTGTCCAGGGAGATTGTTATACAGGGAGCTGTCATTGTATAGCATTTTACTGCTATCATCACAAAGTCTAGGTACTACAGCGCTGACTAGTAGATACTACATATGCTGCAAATATTTTGACAGAGAATCTAACACTATAATCATTTAAAATTGCTCATTTAAATATCTCTTGCTTTTTTAGAGCACCAAAGTTAGTTGCTTAGATGGGAATTCAACAGAGGCTACCTGTTAGCCTTATGCATTAGACCTTGAGGGAGCAACCATTTCATGTTCAGGTGGGGGGAGGAGACGGGTTTAGGTTTTGAGGTAAGCATTTGAATGTTCAATTCAAATATTCTTTTTCTGCAACATAACTAAAAAGGACAAACATATTATTCGGACACATTAATATTGTCTTCTGTTCAGCAGATCTTAGAGTTTAGAAGAAAAAGGCAGATATTAGAGTTTAGAAGAAGAGGGCAAATCAAGGTTTTTCAAAAATATAATGGTTGCTCCCTGACTTCAGTTGGCAATTAGGATAGCAAGTACCTGAATGATATACCTGAAGGATGAGACACCGCATTAAAGAAGTGAAATGCATGTGTACAGTATAAGTGTGTTTGTGTGTTAGCTCTTGATGAACAAGCTGGCAGTGGACTGGATGGTGTCTGAACATTCACACTTCCATCTGGTGAATACATTATTATATCACACTTCCATCTGGTGAATACATTATTATATCACACTTCCATCTGGTGAATACATTATTATATTTGTAACAATCCTGAATAAGCATGCTAATCCCTTAATAATTTACATATTTACAACACCAAAGATGTTCACAAATTGTACATGTAGTTCGACAGCCATAAGCTATAATATGTGGCTGTTGCATCATTGCATCTATTGCTCCGAAGATCGTTATTGTTTATCCAAGACATAAAAGTCAAGGTATATAAAAAACCATATTCTTATATAGTGTGAACGTCAGCACCATCAAATCATGTTCACAATTAGCTGTCAATATGCTTTCTAGCAAGTTAAAATTTGAAAGTTACATTTAAAACTTAACCCATTTGTGTTTAATTCAAGGGGAAATGGAATAGACTTTTTTCATATTTTAAAAATTTCCAAATTACTTACAAGACTGATCCACAACACTGGACAAATGATTTTGAGTGAAAGTTTGGCTCCAATCAATACTAACTGAAATATCTATTCCATTACCACAAGGTCAGTCCAGTACTTCTGAAAGCAGGGTGGACATTTTGCATGCATGTGTCAGTGACAGTTGTACACTTACAGCTACAGTGTACTGAGTGCGGAAGTAGTTCTGTTTATTTTGAAACAAGCTGTATTTATACTGTTTTTACTCACTTTATATATAGATGTTGGTCTCTTAGATATGTTGTCGCTGCAATTAAATATCTTCCATTTCTTATCTGTTGTCTTGTCTTATACTTCTCACAATTTGCATACAGCAATATTCCAGCTATATGGCAGTGTAGCATATGTTATATTTGGGATTACACTGTCTTAGTAAAGTACAGATTCTAGTACTTTTGTTGGGTTGAGTTCCATCCAGGAATCGAACCCACACCCTCAGAGCCGGGCACCTAATCGCCCGCACACAAAGTCAGCCAACGCAACTTCCAACGAAAGTACTAGAATCTGTACTTTACTAAGAAAGTGTAATCCCAAATATAACATATGCTACATTTGATCACTTTCTAAATGGCATTGTGGAATCATACATGGCAGCTGTCTGTAAATAACCGAGTCTGGACCAGACAATCCAGTGATCAGCATCAACTGCTCACATTACCCACCAAATGGACACAGAGGACAACATAATCTATAGTAATCAACTTGCTCGATTTCAAGTGGCATTCAGTATATTGATACCCTGTTCTTAGGAGGGAGTTGGGTTAAATGCTGCTTTGAACCATTTCACAGTATTATACATGGGGTCTGTTTAATGTGGGAGAAAGGTCTGAAGTTACACAGATCCTTGTCTACCACTTTGGTGCAACCCATTAGCACTGGTACAGTGCTGGCAAAGTCATATTGTCATGGTGAAACTAAGATTCCAACACAAATGCAAGGTTTCTTCTGCGTCCAGGGACGTAACTCTGCACAGTGAATTTCAGCAATTCAGTTGACTGGGCTGCATGTGCCTTCTCTTACTAGCAGATGGGGCGATGGGTGTAGTCTAGTGGTTAAAGCATTCGCTTTATATTATGTGTAAATATAACTTGGTTCAATGAAGACTTGGGTAAGAAATGAAGTGCAACCACATGATCCTTTGTGTGAAATATAAATTTGGGCAGAATATAGTAAACTTATCAACAGTTGTGTATTATGGCTCAAATGTTTTAATTAAATTATACTTTCAACTGAAAATCATATTAGCCGAAAGGTATAATTTCTTTTGCTCCTTGACAGTGAGATAATTTTCCCCACTCTTACATTTGAAATCACCCATGAAGATCCAGGTCAGAATTGGTCTTCAGTAACCCATGCTTGTCCTAAGAGGCGACTAATGGGATCTGGCGGTCTGGCTCGCTGGCTTGGTGGACATATAATCATATCCCAATTGTGCAGATCGATGCTGTTGATCACTGGATTGTCTGGTCCAGACTCTATTATTAACAGACCGCCACCATATAGGTGGAATACTGCAGCGTATAGCAACAAACCGAGCCTCATATGAGGCAAGTACTAGTAATATCACTTAACGTTCCAAACCTGAAAGAACATTATAATCAGACTCCTCCTCTACTTTTAGTGTTGCTATTTACACTGCACTTAAAACAGTGGGTGTGTAGTTACATGTAGCATTATAGAATGGAATTCTAATTCATTGGATAAGTAATGTATTCTGTAAACAGAACTTAACAGTTGGTACATCAGGAGTTGTCTTTATGACCCCTGAATGCCCCAGACACATTGAAGAGTGAGTGAGTGAGTGAGTATAGTTTTACCCTGCTTTTAACAACACTCCAGTAATATCACGGCACAGGACACAAAGAATGGGTTCACTGGACTAATCAGGACAATACACGTATAGTACAAGGAACTGGAATATTCATCACATGCTGTAGAAATTCAACAACAGCTTGTTGCAGATGAGTTTCCAAAATGCTGAGGTGTGTTGGGGTAGCTTTGGGGTTAAAGCGTTTGCTAAACCTGCCAAGGTGTGTGTTTAATTCCACAACGGTACAGTGGGTGAAGCTAATTTCTGCTGCCCCCACCGTCATATTGCTGCAATATTGCTAAAAAGGGCATAAAAACCCAAATCAATCACTGTGTGCCTGTAACAAAGAACCACAGCAACATGATCCAGGATCTCAATGGTACTCAGAGCTCCGGATAAGATTTAGCTCATGTGGGTACTGTACCCACTGTATTCTTTTTGAGTGGGTATTATGAATGTTGAGTGGGTATTTCATTTTCTGTTACCCACTGTTTGAAATATGTGCGTATTTCAGTCATTTTACTCAAGTATATGCAATTGGGTAAGTTTACTAAGCAGGTATGTTCTGCCTTCTGTCATACCTAATCAAAACCAACTTAAATATAATGGAAATGATTGCATAAAAAATCACTCATCCTATATTGACAGTACAACACTTGTCCTATACTAACAATACAACTTGATAGCAATCGATGTCTTTTTCATTACGCAAGTGATTTTTATAAATATATTCCATACGCATTTGTTTTAAACTTTCTGCGTAATTGGTACGCAACAATTATTTTTCAATGCGTATTTTACCCGGATACGCAGCTTATCTGGGCCTCTGGGTACTTTTCATAGGTTTGTTTGTCGGCCATAGTTGACAAATGACAAACACAAGGTGTAAGATTAAAGAATTTATTCCCCTCATCGCACTTGTATACAGTGGGTGTAGAGCAGGAGGGTAATACCAGATGACATACATTGTACATCATACTGAATGTATATATGGTATGTACGTACACACAGACCGACAGACAGTGGATAGTGGGGTGGTGCTATCACACTCTGATACATCTCATACGACATTCATTCAGCTGACACACCCGCTACACGTACAGCTGGGTTCGTCACACACGTCAATTTCTGCGTCTTCTGCTAAGAGGCATCACACCAATGCCAAGGTCACCCACACTGGTGTGTCATACAAGCACGGAAACATGTCACATGACATCAGATGGAAGCAGGGAGACACTTTTGATGCACAATGATATTTTGATTAAAAATCTTGAATCTGAATAAAATCTAATCTAAATAATAGGCATGAGCCCTAACATTTAATCTAAAATTTTCTTCGAATTGTTTCTCTAAAACTTTTTCAGATTCATGAACAAATAAAGAGGAATATATCGCCCATATACACCTCTTAATCAAAGAACGCCTTTAAGATTAGTATATACTACTAAATCTTCAGTGACGAATAATTCAAATGGTAGTAGTTTTTACCTAAGAAATAGAAACCTACTCAAATATGATTTGATTTCCTAGCTGCTGTTTATGCAGCTGGTGTTTGAACTATAGTCATATGAATTACTGAGGTAACAAGAGCATTTAACAATGAAGGCAGGGGAAGAATGAATTTACAGCAGTTCTGCTATGTCACAGTTCTCGCAGTGTTATCTGTGACAACGGCATGTGAATACTGTCCAGTAGCAACAAGACAGGTAATCCAGGTGGCGCTGTAGTGAAAAACTGGGGGCGTAGCGGCTCCTGAATCCTGGCAACGGAGAGATTCGTTATCCTCTACACTAACACGGACTAGAGAGAAGCAGTGGCTACAGCAACACATTGTACGTCACGCACAGATACACAATAACCAGGAACAAATAGACAGCATTTAGCTCCACACAACTCCTAGCCATACATCCAGCTGAATGTACAACTGCTGGCTCTCTCAACCGTCTCTCAATAACATTATGCATCTCATAAATAGAAGAGAGTAGGACAAAGTAAACAAATACCACAACACATTAACTTCTAAGTTTTCATTACTGTTTTACTGAAGACTTTCTTTAGACTATTACTATGCAGACAATGTTTTGCTTTCAGTCAGTAAGTGCAAAACTTTATATAGTCATCTTGCTGTGACGAGTGCAGTGAGCTAAAAACTAAGTTAGTTCTAACAAAACTGTTAATCAATGTGAGATCCTACTCAGTATGAAATAATACAAGAACAGAAAACAAGAAATCTTTTCCATTTCAACTGTCCTGTCTTCGGATTGCAATCCATAACCAACACCTAAAGCCTTATAACAATGGAAGTGAGTGAGTATGGTTTTACGCCTCTTTTAACAATATTCCAGCACATCAGGCAGGGGACACTAGAAAGGGGTTTCAGACACTGTACCAATATGGGGAATCAAACCCCGGTCCTCAGCATAATGAGCAAACCCGTAAACCACTATGCCATCCCACCAGCCCCATAACTATGGAAGTGGGACCTCTCCCCTCATATATACTGAACAGTTTAGATGGCAACATACATTGTTCTATCTGCAATTGGTTCACATCAAGTCAACATTGGTTAAAGTTGTCGCTCAGGAACCAATGCATGGCCTAGAAGGTATTATTCAGAAGCCAGTTCAAGTCAAAATATAAACTAAACTGGCTGATCATTACTCTTGTATGTCATGTGTAAAACATTACTTAACTGAGTGAGTGTAGTTTTACGCCGCTTTTAGCAATATTCCAGCTACATCACGGCAGGGGAACACCAGAAATGGGCTTCACACATTGTACCAATGTGGGGATTTGAACCCGGGTCTTCGGCGCGACGAGCCAACGCTTTAACCACTAGGCTATCCCACCGCCCCAAACATTACTTAAACACCTGGTTATTTCTCGAATTTGTTAGTTATATCTTAGAAGTTTAAAACCTCAGTCAAGCGAGGGACCCTCAGTACCAACCTATTTCGGGACTAGGGGCAGGAAACAAGGTCAAGGACAATTTTAGCAATTAAAATGGGCTCACTGACACAATAAATACTGGTAAAACATGGTCATCCATGATATAGGTACATCATGGGCCACCAAAATCAGACATGGTCAATCTAACTTGATAGACTGTATGTAAAATCACCAACAGCATGCCAACTTGACAATTCTTGTTGGCAAAGTCATCCATCTTTCCAGATCAATGATATGAAATTTATATTCAACAGTCAAAATCTCAGAGTAAAGGTGTTTTTTCCGTTTCTTTTAAGCACTACCATTGTCATAAGGATATTTGGCTAAATATAGTCTCACACCAATTATGGATGGCCAAGATCTAAAGACCAATCCTATATGTTGTATACTATAACCGCTAAGACCAGCAACTAAACCAAAAGTTGTGAAAGTTGTATGAATGAAGAACAGTTCAACATCTATGAAACAAGTGAGCTGATTATTAAAATGATTTCAATGATCACATAATGAGCAGAGCGTATTGCTTATGATATAACCTACATGTTACCTCTGCATGAGGGCAGCTTGACCTCTCACGAGGTGATGTTCCTGAGATGCTGTGATAGAACTACCATAAAAGTTCCACGATGGTTCCAAAGATATGTGGTACACAATCCTGCACTGCTAACGTATCCTTGTCGTGGGAGATCGCCTTGCTTGCAAATGCTGAATATGGAACATGTAAGACAATCCCCCTTCTCTTTCTTTCAGTTATGTACAGCTACACATGATAACCAGAGAAGCTAACACACAAATGGCTGCAACTTGCCAAACCAAACACGAGATTTGCACTAGGAATAAATTACAGTCAGACCTTTTATACATGGAACAGGTTTTGCACTAGTAGATACAGATTGTACAAGAACTTTAACTTAACAAACATTGTTGGAGAAGACACACCATTGTGGCTACATAGGAAGCATCAATTTGGCATTGCACACCATTGGGAAATAAATATGACACTCAAAGTGCCTCTCCCCATCTTTTTGGCCCCCAGAACCATCCCACATGTGTGGAGACCCCAGCTCCAAGCTTTCTTGACTCCTTTGTTGCTTGTTGTCCCCATGATGCGTCTCTGAATCTCTTCCCTCACTGAATCTGTTGCCACACGGAGGCTATGGGCAACTTCACGTGACACCTATCCAGCCATTGTCTGAGAGAAAACTCATGATTTTACGGCGATGAGTTTTATCCATGCCACTTGGATATCGGATTTTTACTGGAAATCCTTGTCGCCTCTGGAGGTAGTCCTGACACACAAAAACAATCACATGAAAACTTCACAGCAACTATATATAACTTTATGTTAGTAAGTGATTTAGTTTAGTTTTACAATGCTTTTTAGCAATATTCCAGCAATATCACTGAGAGGGACACCAGAAATGGGCTTTACACTGTGCCCATGTGGGGAATCGAACCCGGGTCCTTGGCGTGACAAGCCAACGCTTTTACCACTAGGTTAGCCCACCGCCCCTTATGTTAGTTAAATCCTTTACAAAGACTTAACATATAACATGCATATGTTTTGACACGATATAAATTCATCTATCACTGTATCATCAGACATAACTGATTTACATTCTGTAACATTAGCCAGAAGTCTGAAGCCTGAGTCAAGCAAAATTCTGTTCCGTCCAGTAAACTCAGCTAATAAAGTCAACTAAATTCTACTGAACACAATGCTAACAGCAAAGTTTTGACTATTAGACTTGAATTTTTTGGCTACAAATGAACTTTTGACAAACAAGTTGGGAATTCTGAACACATGATCTTACTTTGATGATGCAGGTTTTTATAGTTGAATAGTTGGCAGGTGTCATCCCTATGGAGTTGCATAGCTGAAAGTGAACACAACATGTATAATAATGTTCTTTCATGTATTGAAGTATCCAGATATCTACTGAAATATGCCTCTGCAATCATGAAGTCATCAAGTTTGTTGTAACTTATTTTATTTTAATCTTTTTATTATAGGATATTTATATAGCGCACATATCCACGCACTAGTGCATGCTCAAGGCGCTGGTATTTTTTTTTTCCTCGATCATTGGATGTCAATCTGAACGGCACATTGCATTATCATTCTCAACTCCCTGGGGAGTATACAACGCTTGCAGCCACTAGGCGCACCGAGTTATTGTGGCTTTCTCATCCTAACTATATATACACTGGACATTATTAATATTGTTATCTATAGGTGTAAATGTATCAACCATGGTACTCTGGTATGAGTTTGTCCCACTGGCCCAGTAGTGTCTTCCAGCCATGCTACTGTAGCATAGGGTGTCTTGGTAGCTTGAGCGTCTATCTGCCCTACTACAGTAGCATGAGTGTGTCTATCAGCCCAAATACAGTAGCATGATTGTGTCTATCGGCATAAATTTAGAAGCATGAGCATCTATCGGCCCAACTACGGTAGCATGAGTGTGTCTGTGGGCCCAACTATGGTAGCATGAGCATGTCTACAGGCCCAACTTCAAAAGCATCAGAGTGTCTATTGGCCCAACTACAAAAGCATCAGAGTGTCTATGGGCCCAACTACGGTGGATGAGGGTGTCTATGGGCCCAACTACGGTGCATGAGGGTGTCTATGGACTCAACTACAGTGCATGAGGGTGTCTATCGGCCCAACTATGGTAGCATGAGTGTGTCTATGGGCCCAACTACGGTGCATGAGGGTGTCTATGGGCCCAACTACGGTGCATGAGTGTGTCTATGGGCCCAACTATGGTAGCATGAGTGTGTCTATCGACCCAACTACGGTGCATGAGTGTGTCTATGGGCCCAACTACGGTGCATGAGGGTGTCTATGGGCCCAACTATGGTAGCATGAGTGTGTCTGTGGGCCCAATGATAGTAGCATGAGGGTGTCTATGGGCCCAACTACAGAAGCATGAGGGTGTCTATGGGCCCAACTACGGTAGCATGAGTGTGTCTGTGGGCCCAACGATAGTAGCATGAGCATGTCTACTGGCCCAACTACAAAAGCATCAGAGAGTCTACTGGCCCAACTACAAAAGCATCAGAGTGTCTATTGGTCCAACTACAAAAGCATCAGAGTGTCTACTGGCCCAACTACAAAAGCATCAGAGAGTCTATTG